>CM034058.1:6828361-6944518 GCA_019804595.1 Bruguiera parviflora
TAAAGGCTATAATTAATAGTTTCTCTCCTAATTAATACCAATATAACAGATTATAGGATTGTAATTAAATAAAAAAATATATATTTTTTTACAAATAAACTTTGTAACTATGCGTAATACCAAAATAAATTTTCTAGCGGTAGTAAACCCTATAAATTAACTTGTTTCACTTTGATTTCTTTTGTTTTACAATGTAGATCTCGATTTTTGGAGCCATATCCGGCGAGGTTTATGGATCAAATACTCGCTTTAATACGGTGGTTGTTGGTGGTTTCATGCTTTTCATTTCTTTCATCTAAATAATTAAATAAATAAATAATAAACTACTTTTTTTTTTTTCCTCCGAGGGTTCCCTTTTTATTTTCATGGGAAATTGTCGAAAGATGGTCCTTTTTTGGGGAATATATAGCACACATTTATTCACGGGTTAAGGAATTAGCTTGTTTTGCAGGAGCAACCTTTTCTGTGAGCATTTTCTTTTAAGATCTCACGAGTCAATATGGCAGCAAATTACCAAGAGATTTGAAAATTGACGTGTCAACATAGAATCTGATTTTATTGACATAGATAACAATCAAAGCCTAAAAGTTATCGTTTTGAACTTGGAATTATATGGATTATGTGCACATTATAAAGTTTAAATTTTCTTAAGTACAATTTGTATTATAAACAATTTTCAAATTTGCATATTTCTCACCATAAAAGAAGTTTACAATCTTGATAGGACCACAACAACAGACAAGTGTTGAAAGATTACATGGAAATATGGAATGTTAATTAAGCTCCATTACAGTGTTACAAATAACAAGCAAAGCTCTCTGTATGATTACCATTTATAGCTTATTGTTTCACTGGGGGTGCACCCATAGTACACGCCGCTCTCTTTGCCCATCACACAACTTCCCTCCTCTTTGCTGAGCTTCTGAACTAGTTTGTGGTAACAAATTATTGCTTCAAGAGTATCCAAACCATTGTTCCCCCGTAAAGATGGCTGGTTGCTTGGCTGCCAGAAGCTGCTGTCCACAAATGTCCATGTTACTATCGAAGAACTACGCGTGCACGTTGCTCTTCTGCAAGCGGACAGTGCCTAGAAACATTACTGTATTGTACCTAGCAACAATCTGTTTCAAGGCATCGCTGACTGAGGAGAATCCATATTTGCTCTCCCACATTTGGACAAGTTCAGTTACTGAGGGAATCAGCAACTGTGGGACGCCAAGTGAGCTGAACATCTTGAAAATTAAGAACCCCATATTTAGAACTCGTCTCAAACAATTCCCCAAAAAAAAAAAAGATAAATTAAGAATCATGTGACTACGTACGGATTGCAACTCCCTGAGCAGTATTCTAGACATCCCCTTCTGTCTGTAAGAGTGACGTGTTGCGATGAAAGGCATTTCAGCCAATTCATTTCCATGGATCCTGTACAAGCACCAACTGTTAAGAATCCATATATATATATATATATATATATATATATATAAATATTTGTGTGTGTGTGTGTGTGTGTGTGTGTGTGTGTGTGTGTGTGTGAAGAAACGATTCGAATGAGGATACCTTATTGTTGCAACTGAGATTATGCCATCATTCTTCTCCAACACCGCAGTATAAAATCTTCGGAAATTAATCCTCATCAAGTCGGAACTAGAAGCAAGGAATTTTGAGAAGTATTACTTTTTTTTTTTTCTGCAGATTTTTGGATTATTAGGTGCACTACATATAGCCATTGTCGTGGTTCAGGGCCACCTTCAAAAGATGCATTATTAAATGACATATTATTTACTATACAACAATATTTCTTTACCATTTAATTCCTCTCTATCCATTGCATTAAATTCTCATATCTTATTTACTGCTTTTATGCTTTCTCTCCAATTAGTGGTTTTTATAAAAATACTTTTGTCTTTTTAATTTAAAGTGACATGCTACGTGGACACAAAAATGACATAGGTAACAGGGAAATATGCATCTAGTGATACTCTTTATGCATTTAACGGATATAAATGTATGTATATGAGTATGTACATAAAACTATATATATATATATATATATATATATATATATGTACGCATATGTATATTTTTTTTGGGGGGGGGGAATAAAATTATTGAATCTAAAATATGCAACCAACGGAAAATAAATGCATCTCGGTTAAAATTTATGTATCTATTGGATAGTTTCTCATCTATGTCAACGATAAGTCAGATTTTTGTACCCATGTAATAGCACTCATAAAGGAAAATGTAATTGAAAGATGTCTCAACCATATTATGTAGATGTTACTCAAGAATAAAAGCTTAAGAAAATTTGGATTTTAAATCATAAATTTCACACACACACACAGACACATATATTCTTTTTATCTATCAGGCAGTTTATTAGACTATGTGTTATATTATGATGAAAATTTTCTCAATTTTTATAAACTCCGTAATCCTCCTTAGAATTAGAACTCGACACTTTTAAGATAGAGATCTAAGTGTGTGATTACTAGGGTGTCTTACAGGGGACACGTAGAGAGGTAAATATAAATAAATTAAAGGGATTTACCCTTAAAAAAATAGATTGCCTTACTTAGACTTAAGCCTAACATATCTCCTCTTCAAGAAAGCATTAACGTTCTGTATAAAAAAATATTTGTAACGCAAAACATTTGCTTTTACGTTAGGTCAAAATTTGCCTAACATTTTTGCTATTTAAGAGAGCATTTAATATATTGTAATATTAAAGAACTTTGGATCCAAAAAGTAGACCTTACCTAACTTTTTTCGGGGATTTAATGCCTCATACCATTCAATGTCTTAGGTGAACACTTCATTTTGGCCCTGGGTAAACCTAATATTTTCCATTTCTAGGGGAGCATCCATTATTTGGTAATTAGGGTTTAGAGAAATACGCATTGAAGTGTCTTTTAGTTTCACTTGTCTAATATTTTCTTTGAGAGCATCTAGTGGCATTTGAGAAGTGCTTGAGTTTACCCATTAATATTATTCCTTAAAAATGTGGGGTCATTTTAAATTTTTTTCAAAACCCAAATCGTGCTTTTCTTGAGACAAGGCCCCCTCTTTTTCTTTGTTTTTTTTTTTTTCCTTTTCTTTTTCCAGACTCAACTCATACAAAATAAAATAGATTGAAAATATATATATATACTCGAAACCTAGCTCACTAAGTTAATAGGCGTGTACGAGACTTCGATTCAAACAAAAAAAGGAAATATTTTAAAATTGAAAAGAAGATGCCAAAGTGCTTACCGTCGGCCATATACTACGCTTTGAACTATGTTTACTCCGGTGTATCGATCAATGTTGGACCTAAAACATTCGTTGAGGACCTCCCAAGCAATAGCAATCTTGGAGTTGCATTCAACTCGAACGTGCTCGTTGTCGTACTGCAAGTCACTTGGCTCCATCCGTTGAAGTAAGGTCCAACAAAGTCCTCCTCCAAGCATGTTCTTTACTCCAATTAGGCTTTGAATTCGAGTATAAACCTTTGTTTTTTTAAAAAACAAAAAAGAGAACTCTGATGTCAACTCACGTTTTAAAGTCTGTTTAGCAAAATTGTTTAAGTGGGCATGTCTGTAAACATGACACGAACCCTAACCCTATCGTACATGCTTTTTGAGAAATAGGCAGTGAATGTTTTTCGTTCGTCAAAATTGGAGATAAAGTCTAGAACGGAAACTAAGAGCTTAACATTGCTGCTCGATTGACAGTAAAAGGTTAAATACAAAATAGATATCAACCCATTACTCATTATTACTGTCAGTTATATAATTATAAAAAAAAAAAATTGTGTAAATTTCAGTTCACAATTATAATAACTATTTCATATTCAAATTTTATATTTCTTAATAAAATTCAAAATTTAAAGTAAATAAAATGAAAAAGAAGAGCAAAATGATCGATGATACGCGATATAAAAAGCAAAGATAGTTTTTCCAATCGGGGCTATTATCTGTACCTCCTTACAGCTAGGCCCACAAAATGAAGCGTCAAGTGCTCGGCTATTAAGATCACAACTCATCCCCTCAATCAAGCATCGCCAGTGGTCTGTGGCCAAAAAAAAAAAAAAATAAAATCAGTGCTCATTTGGTAGGTTCTAAAATTGGTACAAAATTGAGTAAAATTTGAAGTTTAGGCAATACAAAAATCGGAAATGGGTGACAGTAAATGCCAAAAGATAATGGAAATCCCAATGGGCAGGAGCATTGGTAGAAATATATATACGTACAGTTTTTCTCACAGTGCAGACACGTTACCAAGACGCCGTCGCCGCGCCCACATAAGTGGCA
Organism: Bruguiera parviflora; assembly: GCA_019804595.1. Lineage (NCBI taxonomy): Eukaryota > Viridiplantae > Streptophyta > Magnoliopsida > Malpighiales > Rhizophoraceae > Bruguiera > Bruguiera parviflora. Next base: position 6,832,654 of record CM034058.1, read on the forward strand.
TACACAGTAAGGGCACAGCCACTCTTCTTGGTGCGTTCCCTGCGAGTCAATGTCAAAGAAATCTGCTATGTTAAACAGTGAATAACTACAACTAAGGACAACGATTTGCATTGCATTCATCCGCCCACTTTTTATGCGACCTCCTAACTTCTTGGAGAAAACAATTCAACAAGCAAAAAGGCTTCCACTCGAAATTCCAGCTTAGAACAGTCTGGTACCGACCTGCATGCCAATGCAGCTTGGATGGTAAGTAGAGGGACATCGCTCGCAACAAAGTAGGTCCCCTCCGTCAGCACATATCAAACAGCTATCGTCACTTTTATCAATGGCTCCGTCTTTTGGCATAAACTGATTGAATTTGCATCGTTGCTTCTCCTCCTCCTCGCACTCCCACGCCGTGACCTGGCATCGTAGGAGGGATTCATTCGTGCGCACCAGACGAACATCTTCGTAAGGCCTGTCGGGCCGGGCACTTCCAGCATGAGCTGCAAACTCACTTACAGTCATAATTCGGTAGCAGCACCTGCAGAAAACACCATCCCTTCTTGCTCTCCCCATTTTCAGCAAAAACATGTCGCATACGAGTGCCTCGTTTTTTTCGACGATTCCTCGTTCTATCAACCATGATAAAATTGTTCTTTCTATCGCTGTGTTGGATTTGGATGCACAACTAGCATTGCCGCTAGCACGTCTCGTTCGCCTTCTCCTTGCCTCTCCGCCGTCCCCGTGATCAATGGTCCTCGTCTTCGGACGGAAGCTTCTGCTTGTTAATTCTGCATTCCCATTTCTGCTTGTGCCACCATTGTTGTTGTCGTTGTTATTCCTCCACCTCTGTGACCTCGGAATCATGAAATCCGGGTCCGAAGATGTAGACGAATCGCTTGAACTACTCACTTCTACACCCTTTTCTAGCGTCATCTCCATAATTTCTAGATCTCAATGATGCCTCCTGTTGGTTTTGTTCTCAAAACTTGTTTTGAGCATGCAATAATGTATCTGAATCAGGCAACCAAAAAAAAAAAAAAAAAAAACCATTAACATTAGGATAGATTGCATGACTAGCTAGTAGCTGGTGGTGTGCACAAAAACTACATATCCGTAAAAACACAAAAATAGTCTTGATTTGTTTCCTTTCTGAATATGTTGGTTTCATTATATATTAATTTCTTGATTTTAGATGCACCATTCAGTGTTCTCCAATAAGGATTCATTATTAGATCAAGCATTAGTGGAAGGAAACAGCTACCCCCCTCTTTTTATTTTTTATTTTTTATAGTATTCTGGTAACTATTCAGTGTACATATAAGTTGGAGCGTTACACTTGATGCATACATGCCCATGACCGTGTATGTGAAGGAACATTCCTAGATATACCACTGAACATTCTGATTTATCGGTTAAAAAAAATTGTTCGATGTCATGTCAAAGAACATGCGTTCAAGTAAATTGTGGATACTACTCTCAATTTCTTTCTTTCTTTTTTTTTTTTTATTTCGTAAACCAAAAAATAAATAAATCTAGAAATTCCACATTGCATAAATATTGCCTAGGACATTTTAAACAGGCATACCAGAATTTAATTAGCAGAGTCCAATTACAAACTAAAGAACGAAATCAAAGGGGATCTTTGAATTTTCTAATTAAGATTGTAGATATCCTTTTCTATCTCTCTTTTATTTTGTTCTTGTTGAATGTAAGCCCCTATCTATTACATAAAAAGGTTGGTTCCGTCAAAATGTTATTTTCACACTAGTCAAGTTTTCATAACTTATCTGCACCAAATTCATGCTTAATTTACGGTACCAACAAAAGCAACTACAGCCGAAAAAGCTTTCAACGACTTTTTATCTGATTGTCTATAAAATTGGCTAAGAAATAACCAAGAGCTTTAGTAAACGGAAATAAGAAACATACACAGTCAAATGAAACTGTGCGATTCACACTCAACTCAAATATCCATTTTATTCTGTTTTGATATATTTATACATGTGTGTGTGTGTGTGTGTGTGTGTGTGTGTGTGTGTGTGTGTCCATAAGGGTATTCAATTCTTGTATCTCCTTTTTCCTTCTTTTTTTTTCTGTTTTTTTTTTTTTCCTTCCTTCCTTTTAACAAAGCAAAGTAAAAAAGCGGTAAAAAAATTTTGAGTCTATTGGGCCACAGGCTATGCCAATAATGGCCATTACCCACCCAATTTTACGCTAATTACTGTAAGTTGTTAACTCAGTGTGTCTAACAATTATGTTTTGAAGAATTATATCTAACTAGGCAAGTTCTCATGGAGGCAGTTTTTGTTTGGTATTTTATTGCACGCATGAAAATATGATAAAGTAACTTTATTACCAAAGAATTACTCAAAAAAAAAAAAAAACTTTATCACCCAAGACAATAATGTGAATAAATATAACTTACTGACTAGATATCTTCTATGCAATAAATAAAGGCAAAATTGTTTGTTATTGTTATTATTATTGTTATTGTTGTTGTTGTTGTTTAACATGTTAGTCTTCATGAGTTAAGGTAAATACATGTTAATTCATTGATAAGGCAATTATGCATAAAAAGGAAACTTATTTATTGTTTTCTGTTTAAGATGTGATTAATGAATAAGAATAGATATAAATTCAGTAATTCTATAAACGAATGATTTTTACAAACTAATAGGGTATATATTTTTTTTAGTAAAATATAATAAAGTAACGATAAAATTTATAGTCAAATTAATGGAATATGCAGTGGCAAATATTTAACATAAGATAAAATAAGGATTTAACTCCTAAAGTGTATCACATCTGACACTAAAGACTTTTTTGAAATTAATCACTTTAACCTTCTAATGAAAAAAAACCAAAAGCTACAAAATAGCCAAACTGATCCACTACAAAAGAATCGGTTTGGTTCAACAATTTAGTTGTAAGTCCAAAAAAAAAAGAACAAACAAAAATCTCACTTCGATTTTCACTAAAATAAAAAGACAAACATGTCATTAAAAAAATCATTTTAGATAAAAGTAGGTAATTCAATTAAAGCAACCCCTAAGAATAGGAAAGAAAAAAAAATGGGGGCAAGAACTCACGAAGAAATGACTTTATGGTCATGGAAAATTAATTAAAACTATGTTTTGCTCAGCCAAATAGTTAATTAGAAAAAAAAAAAAAAAGGTATTTGGTTTATTTAATTTTTCAAGGCAAGTTTTAACTAAGGCAAACTCGCATAGATTGAAGAGAGGAAACACTCTAATGTAAGATAAACAAAAATGAATTAAAAATAAGATGTTAGATGGATGATATGATGCTTAAATCATGGCCAAACAATTTATGATGCATAAATGAACTAAAAATTTTTAACTTGTAAATGATCCCAAAAACAAAAATCAAAAATCAAAAAATTTCATTAAAAAATACCTAATAAAGCACTCCAAAGCTTGGAACTACTACAAAATATTTGAAAAAAAGAAAAACAGTGAGAGTTTACAATTACAGTACATGATAAAATTACATATAAATAAATAACTAGAAAAAAATAATTGACCTCTCTGTGCAAGAATTGCCTTACTGAAGATATCGACAAGAGGTTTTTATCCAATAAACTCAGATTCCTCCAAATAAAATAGTGATCTACGAGGTAGCAGGTTCAACCAAAGCTGTTTGTTTAAGACTTACATTGATTAAGACAACAAAAGGTGTTTTTTCATTTTTATTTTTATTTTTATTTTTATACTAATCGACTCTGGTGTGATAAAGAAATGGTGAGATACGAGACAACGGACTCAACTGCATGCAAGCAAAATGGCAGAAGACTTTTAAAAAGTGCCCAATTGTAATAGTCTTAGTTAATCTTATTTACACAAAAAAAAAATTATTATTAAAATTAGATAATTTTTTTTAGTTCCTAACCTCAATGTTAGGGCGTATAAAATTTTATTAGTGTGTGTATGGTACTTAAACTTATCTTTTTTGTTAAAATAATTACAACGAAAAATTTTAAATTTAAACTAATTAGAGAATTTTTATTAAGATGTTCATGTTTATAAAATATATTTTTTTAAGTTGTTGTTAATTTATTAACATTTTTATACTTGATCATTATAAAAATAAAATTTTGAATTATATTAAAATCAACAAATGACTATGTATTAAATAGATGAATAAAAAAATATTGAGATAAAAATAGAAATAAATTTATGTAATATTTAATAATTCTGTATATTTAATAAATTTATTTTACTTTTACATGAATTCAATAAAAAATTACATATAAATTCAGTATAATAAGTATTACTTAATAAAAAATTATTATTATTAAGAAATTTTGATATTTAAATTTTAAATTTGTAAAAATTCAACATGATTCATCTCCCCTTAGAAGTGAAACGCCTTTATTTTTATTATTCAATTTTGATTTAAACAAGATTTCAATTTTCTTTATATTATTAATTTATTAATTAATTTAATTTTATTATTTTTATTAAAATTAAAATTTTTAAAATAAATTTATTTAATTCTATAATAATATAAATTACAATTAAATTTTTATTTTATATGAATATAACACTTGAAATATTCATCAAGTTTTATTGATGCAATTGATCTCTTATACTTACAAATAAGGTTGATCAATTATAATTAAATCTTTCAAACCTAATAAATCAATTAACTCAAACTATAATTAATAATTTCAATTTAATTATTTTTTATTTTTTATTAACTAATTATAATTTTAAAATTAATTAAACTAGCATTAACAATTTAATTTAAATATAAGTGACAAATCTACTTAAATCAAGTCACTTATATCCCAATGCATAGGTATTTACACATATGCATGAGAAATAATTCTACAACAAATATGAGGTAAAAACAATTATAACTAATTTTTGTTGAATGTCATTATTGTATTCGTTTTCGTAGAAAAGTCTCTCTTCCATACTTTTACCCTTTATGAGTGGTATGCTATTGGGCCATCTCTTTCCAGTCTCTCTTGAATGAGATCACAGCCGAAATGTAGGGCAGATACTGCAGCTTTGCCCAAGTATCCCCCTTAAAATTTGTAGGGAACGTTGCTTCAGCTTCATACAGCACAATGAAGAAGCTCAGTTTTTGAATTCACTTGTTGGGTGAATAGAGGGGGAGAAAAAAATCCTAGTAAGTTTGCAAAAGTTCTTCAACTTAAGATCATTCTTTCTTTTTCTGCAGACCTCCGGACAGAAAAGGGTGTTCCAATAACTTATCAGCAGATCATTCTTGTGTAGAATCCCTATCAAAGCACTTCCCCTGGAAATCTTTGGCCTCCTCCGATATCTTGCTAGGCATCTTTGGCAATTGATCAGTATAAACAATAAAATGTAAAAGGATATTTGCTATCAGAATGCTCCTCCCATGCTGGCTTCCCACTCAACATCTCTGCAACTGAAATTCCAAGCGCCTGTGTATCTGCAGGGCTTGTAAGCCTCTTGTCTCTTAACATATTCAGGTGACATATATCGATCTGTGCCCCTTAACTCTGCATCCTCATGCTGTTCCAACAATGATTTCGCCGTTCCAATGTCTGCTTTTTTTGCCACAAAACCTCCACTCCAATCTTCGGTACCGGATGCAAGCAGTATGTCATTGAGCTTGATATCAGAGTGAATATAAACCTTGGAATGGATATCCTCATTTTTGCCAAGAAAACAGCCCCAGAAGCTCCCTTGCCAAGACACGATCCTCTAACCCAGCAAGCTCCACTGGAGCCTGCCAAACCGCCACCGAGGCAGCTACAGCCAAAACAATTGATTACTCCCACAGCAGCCATTGTGCGTCCGCAAGAATTGACGAAAGCTGCGAAGGAAAAAAAAAAAAACACCTTGCAATAGAGACAAACAGAAACAGGACTCTTTTGTCCTTCTGAAGAATGTTTCGTGACGTTTGTTGCTTAGGTGACAAGCAAGTTTGGTTTCTTAGATAACGATAACGACAACAACAACAACAATAATAATAAATGACGAAGGAGGTTAATCCGAATGCCATTTTAGACGAGAATCTGAAAAAGACAGGACTTTGTGTCAAATTCTGTGTTGCTATCACCTATTCTAATCCTACCAACCCAAAGACAGAACAAAAAGAAAATTACTTGGTTCCTCGAGATCAATTTAGTTTTAAATTTTATGGAATTATGCGATTTATAACTTAACAACACTATTAATTTGATGATAAGAAAACAATACTTAAATAAATTAGCTAAGCTTCACCACAGTAAACACACGCAAAGAGAATAGGGGAACAAATCCTATACTATCTTTATATAAAATTAAAAAAAAAAAATGCAATCCAATGACTTTTAAGGGAATTGGTGTACTAATCTAACAGTGATTCTCCTCTCCTCGCTTGTGCTAGGGAGAGAGAGAGTGAAGCCACCCCACCATTTTTACTTTGCCCAGTAGGCCCCCACTCAGCTTTCTTCTTCTTCTTGTTTTGCATGCATTTCAATTTTGATTCATTACTCGGTTAGTTTGTTTTCCTCAAAGGTTCAAACTTAAACACGGACCCCATAGTCAAGACAAAGGGGGTCCACAGTCCATGGCCCCGAAGGGGTCATTGACCACCAAACGATGCCGTTTATTTATTTATTTATTTTTCCTCCAAGCGAAAATCTCCTCGAAGAAGTCAACCCACTTGAAATATGATAAATAAAAAAGTAAAATAAATAAATAGAAAATAAAAATCTCGTGCACAGTAAAAGTATCAAGTGGAGAGAGAGAGAGAGAGAGAGAGAGAGCGCACGGACCGCAATAACCAGCGTGTCGGTGCCGCCGATCGCGACGTCGCCGTTTAAGTCTCGTATAAGTTTACGATTAAGTGCCAAAATTAAAAATAATATACAATAATGAAAAATCGTTCAACCACGGTGACTTCGATCCTATATCCCGTCGAATTTAGCTTCATCTTGAGTTCAACCTTTTGGCTTTCGCAAATTTCACTGCATCAAACAGGATAAAAGACAGGCTTTTCCCACCAACCAAAAAAAAAAAAAAAAACTCTAAAAAGGAAATTAAATAATTACAGACTATTTGACTAAAAATAAATAAATAATTACTCCTGTATCAATCGCTATCATTAATTAATTGATAATATCTATTATTATTATTATTATTATTATTATTATTATTACATTAATTTTTTTTTACAAAAATACTATTTTATTAATTATGTTCAATTATATTAATTACTTTTTTCTTTTCGTTAGAACTTGAAATTGGACCACTCTATTTAATTCGTTAGATCACATTTTAATTAACAAAACAAAGAAAGTCTCCCCCCCTCATCATTAACATAAAATAAATATTAAATAAACATTAATCCATCGATAACTATAATTAATAATTTTAATATATTAATATTTATTTTAAATATATTTATAATAAAATTCTAAAATCTATTATGTACCAATTACCATAGCCACTCACTCTGCCTATCCATCAACTGAAACAAATAAATGATTTCCTAATGTAATCACGACCGTTAAAAAATCAAAGGAGGAGCCACTTTTGAAATTTTTTATTTTGTTCCAAATATATTTTGGGCTCTTTTTTTTTTTCTGTTTTTTTTTTTAATTTTCCATTCCAGTTCTTAAGAACTGTGTTGCAGATAAACCACCTCTTCAACTACAAAATACATACACACCATACGGGTCACACATACCCACACCCACACGCACACGCACGGCCTGTCCTCCTTGCGTACGCTTTCCTCTTGACCTCAATTCATCGGTCGTGCTTTTCGTTCTAATCGAACCCAACCCTCTTTTTCTTTTTCTTTTTTTTTTTTTTTGTCCTGTTCATTCCCGGTAATGTGGCTTAAATGCTGACTAATTTGGGTCTCTGGGTCTCAAATCTTGATGGGGTTTTACTGATCCCGATGGTCTGTTGTGACACTGGGTGATTGTGCATCGATCTCTTCGAACCCATTTAGGTTTGAGTCCATTTTCTGCAGTTTGATCTGCATCGTTTCTTTTCTTTTCTTTTCTTTTTTTTTTTTGTTGCTTTCTCTGTCTTTGGAAGGTTCTGTTGGTGTATTTGATTTGATTGCTTAGTTAAAAAGGGTGGTTGGAGATCCCAAGATTTTATGGATTGTGTGCATTGAGAATGGGTTTCTTGTGAGGATTTGAGCAGCTTGGGTCTCGCATCTTTTTGCAGGTTTTTGACTGGTTTTTGGGTTCTTTTGGGTTGTTAGAGAATTGGGAATGAGAGAATCTCCCGTTTTGATAGAGTAGTTGTGTTTATATCCTTTGTTGTTTATTGGGGTGTTGAGAAATGAAGAGGTTAAAAAATGAACCTTCTAGTGTTAGGAGGTTCAAATGGTCCCATTTGTTGCTGGGTGTTGCAGCATTGTACTTGGTGTTTTTAGGATTCAAGTTTCCACATTTTCTAGAGATTGCAGCAATGTTGAGTGGAGATGAAAGTTATGTCACACTAGATGGAACTATGGTGGAAGATATGGATGATTCCGATATTAGTAAACCAATTTTCAGTTCTGTTTACAAGGACGCATTTCACCGGAAGTTAGAAGATAACCAAGATCAAAATGCACCATCCATGCCCAATAAGGGACCTGTAGAGAAAGAAAGAGGAGGTTCTAAACCTGTAAGGCCACTGCTGCACCCTTATGGTCGAATAACAGGGGAGATTATGAGGCGAAGGAATAGAACTGCAGATTTTTCAGTGCTCGAGAGAATGGCTGATGAGGCTTGGACTTTGGGTTTGAAAGCTTGGGAGGAAGTGGAAAATTATGATGCAAAGGAGGCAGGAAAGAGTTCTGCGTATGAGAGAAAGCCTGATTCATGCCCTTCCTGGGTGTCAGTGAGTGGACAGGAGCTGGCTGGGGGTGGTAACGTGATGTTCCTGCCATGTGGTTTAGCTGCTGGTTCTTCCATAACTGTGGTGGGGACACCACACCACGCACATCAGGAGTATGTGTCTCAGATTGCAAGATTGAGGAGTGGCAATGGCATTGTTTGGGTTTCGCAGTTTGTGATTGAGCTGCAGGGCTTGAAGTCAGTTCATGGGGAGGACCCACCAAAGATTTTACATTTGAATCCTCGGTTGAGAGGAGACTGGAGTCACCGGCCAGTCATTGAGCACAACACCTGCTATAGAATGCAGTGGGGGAGAGCTCAAAGGTGTGATGGATTGCCATCCATGAAAGACGAAGAAATGCTGGGTAAGAGCTATTGTTGTTTTTTAGCTTTTATTTTCCTTTGCTCCCTGTTGATGGACTTGCTGAGTACAATGGAATAATGAAGATGAACAAAATAAATTTGTAATGTACTCAATAAAGATAAATTCTCAAGTCAAGCATTAAATGTGTGCACTTGACAAAGGAAGCAAAATATTAATACTTTCTCTAGTTGTGCTGAACAAAAAGAAATTTCTGCTCCTAGTCTCTAACACTTTAGCTGATGGAAAGAATTGTCATGCATATTTCCATAATCCCATAAGGAGGTGCAGTCCTAAGGACATGAGGGAGATGGAGTTTTTGGGAATTTTGATTGTCCCTTCTTATGCCATGGTGCCAGAACAGGACTCAGTGGTTTTTCCTCTTTCTAATCAACTTTATTTGGGGAACTGATAGAAAATAATGAAGCTGCTATCGCAATATTTTAAATGCTAAATGTGGTGGTGGTTTAAGAATTACTTGTTGAGGCCAGCTCTAATTTGATGCTTGCTCCTCTGTAAAGTTTCTGGTTTTTAGCTTCCTTGGTCCTTATCAATGTGTGGAAGCTTTAATATGACAAAAGAATTGCAATAAAGTTATTTTTATGAGATTGAAACTCATTGGGATAGTTTCATTGGTGCATATGAAGAAATGGGGCCCATATGGTACAGTTAGTAAGGAATCGATCCCATCTGATTTGCCAGGACAGGCCTCGTTTACTTTTCTGGGCCTCTGAGGTATGCTTACTCGGTTATGTTTGGATGCTTTCATGTCATCTATCTTTTTGTTAGTACCCCATATGATACCTGGTATTGATAGCCAATGGATTTAATCAAATTGTCAAGGCATGGTGATTTAGAGTGGTAGGGGAAACAATACTGTGCAAACTCTCCAAATTCTGATGTGTTCTTTGTGTGTTGCCATAGAGCTATCTCAAATTGATGTCCTTTCTCTTTATCTCTCTTCCCCTCCCCCTCCTCCCCAAACACACACACCTAAACAAACATGAATGCTTGCATGCACACAATGAAACAGATGAGCTTGTTAATGAAGTTCAAAATCTGTGTAAAGCATATTATACAATTTAGTTGTAACTTCTATGTAATACGTATTTTGCAGTTGACGGGTACCTGAGATGTGAAAAATGGGTGCGGGATGATATTGTTGACTCGAAAGAGTCAAGGACTACATCATGGTTCAAGAGATTCATAGGGCGTGAGCAGAAACCAGAAGTTACGTGGCCGTTTCCTTTTGTGGAGGGCAGGTTGTTTATCCTGACATTGCGTGCTGGGGTTGATGGTTATCATATCAATGTTGGAGGTCGGCATGTGACTTCATTTCCATATCGTCCGGTATGTTGATATAGATGAGGCGAAGTGATAGTTATCATCTATGCTTGGCTCATTGTGTCTCTATTAATCATATGGCAAATTGTTGGTCCTTTAGATTTCAGGAACATGATGCCCATCACATTGTGTTTTCCTTTTTGTTTTTGCACATAATTCCACTTATTGGGGTGGGGGTTTAGGGGAGGGAATGGTCCAAATGGTGTAAAAGAACATTTCAGCTCTTATAAATTTATTTGTTAGTTTATTGCATCTTGCAATGTTTTCAATTATTATGGCTGTCTAGTAGATTCTTTCAGTGCATTTTCTCATCGGCTGTTATAAATATATGATAGTATCTCTATATTCAACTATCTGGCATTTCATATTCTCTAAATTTTTTCTTTTCTAGTTGCAAAAAACTTGGAAATAGTTACCTTAAAATGTACATTGTTTCTCCAGGGATTTACCCTTGAAGATGCTACAGGATTAGCAATCAAAGGAGATCTGGATGTGCATTCAATTTATGCCACCTCTCTTCCTAGCTCTCATCCAAGTTTTTCTCCTCAGAAAGTATTGGAATTGTCAGAGAAGTGGAAAACTCATCCTTTACCGAAGACTCCTGTCCGAGTTTTTGTTGGGATTCTATCTGCTACTAATCACTTTGCAGAACGCATGGCTGTGAGGAAAACTTGGATGCAATCCTCAGCAATCAAGTCTTCAAATGTAGTAGTTCATTTCTTTGTTGCATTGGTGAGACCTCCTAGTTGATTCTTTTAGGCACTTATCATATATATCCATGTCAAAGTACCTGGATACTGGGTTCAATTTATCTCTGTTGTTGCCCTTGACCCGACACCACATGCAGCCAAAAAAAGAAAAGTGGTGTAGGGTTAACTCCTAGGTTGTATAGCCACCTTAATGTTTCTCCTGTTTTTATATATTCTCTCTCTCTCTCCTTTTTTATTTTCTTTTGGCTGTTGTTTCTTCTCAAATGGATTATACATCTTCTATAACTTCAAAGAAGGAGGAGGAGAATTTGAAAATGTGAGTTTTCTCTCGTGTCAACTTTTTGCCACGGGCAATATTATTCATGTGGAAACAGTTTTATTAAGCAAAAGGAAAACAAATGGTTGGGGAAACTATTAGTCTTGTTGCATGCTTTGAATTCAGCAACTTATCATCGAAATATTGTGAAGTTCAAATTGAACACATTAGGTAGCCTACCTTCTTCATGTTTGTGTGTTTTAAGCCAATTGGAGGTAGCAAATAGTTGAACAATCGTCATACACGTGTGGTTTTAGGAAAAGACAGAAAATTTTGCCATTTACAGAGGTAAGTACTTTTAATGTTCCAAAATAATTTGATAATAAGACTTTTTCAGATTATTAGCCATCTCCTTTCAGTTATTGATGGCAGAACATACTGAGTTGGTTCCATGTGAATTTATTTTTTGTGACCTAAGTCTGACATGGGAATATTTCCTCCAGTTTTCTTTATCACAAAATAGTTTTATGTATTACAAATTTTGTTCAATTGGGCCTATCCAGTATATGAGCTGTTCTCATGCTGATCCTGTGACTCTTGAAATTCACAAAAGTGTGACTCTTTTTTTATTGTTTTTTTAAACTTGAAACTCAAATGAAGCAATGGCTTGTTCTATGGCATCTGCCACATGGATGTGCCCACCATATCTTCTGTGTTGTGATTCAAGCTATCAAGTAGCTGTTGCTGTTCACTTCTCACATTTACCTTTTCTACCTTTTTGTTACATTTATGTTCCTTTTTCCAATTGCTGTTTACACTTGTGTTGAAAATTGACTTCTAGAATCCAAGGAAGGAGGTGAATGCAATGCTGAAGAAAGAGGCTGCTTTCTTTGGTGATATTGTCATTCTGCCATTTATGGATCGCTATGAGCTTGTGGTTCTCAAAACTATTGCTATTTGTGAGTTTGGGGTAAGCTTATGCTTCTCTCTTTAGCATCTTATCATCTGATCCTCTCATAATAACAGTTTTAACTAACTCAAATATCCTTCATGCAGGTGCGGAATGTTTCAGCTTCATACATAATGAAATGTGATGATGACACATTTGTTAGGGTTGACAGTGTCTTAAAAGAAATTGGTGGTATCTCTCCCAAAAAGTCCCTTTATATGGGAAATCTCAATCTCTTGCATCGTCCTTTGAGACATGGGAAATGGGCAGTCACCTTTGAGGTATATCAGTTTTCATTTACTCAATCAAAATTTTGAATGTACCCATCCTCCGCAGTTGTGCCTATGTCTATTTTTAATTGTCTTGTCCTTTTCCCTCATCCTCTTTTCCATTTCAATGCGTATTGCCAGTGCAGCACATAATTATTGAACTTTTGGGTGGTCAAATTACTAAACCCCAAGCTTGTTTCGTTTAATGAGTGGGAGTGAGCATTTTTATAATTACTTGAAGGTATTTATTTTTTTCTTACGAGTCTACAACAACAGTTGGGGAGAAAATGAAGCCATAGGAATGGTTCACTGGGCACCAAACTTGTCATAGAATTGGATGAGGAAAATAAATTCCTTTATGGGCTTAAATTGTTGAATACATTGATGTCCAATGGGCTTATGCTTTCTCATTGTTGACCGGGTGTTGGGCTCTCCCACACATAGGTTTGACGTTTTGTCTCTGTGGGGGCAAAGACAAAAAATCTCTGCCATTAAACAACCGCCCAGTTCACTGTCATTTATATTGCTTTCCAATGTCATAATCCAACCATTGATGTGGTGTGCCGATTGCACCAGGATTGTAAAATGGAAACGAGATACGGTTTCTGGTGATGATTCCGTATTCACTGCCATTCTTCATTTGATAGTTTGCTTCGCTGAATGAATAGATTTTTTCGTGTGATATACATTCTCTCTCTGATTTCATCCTTCATTCAAAGAATTATTGTCTAACATAAACAGGAGTGGCCAGAAGAAGTATATCCTCCCTATGCCAACGGGCCTGGATATATAATTTCAAGCGATATCGCTCGATTTGTCATTGCTCAACATAGCAATCAAAGCCTCAGGGTTAGTGATTCTAAATCTCGTCTAATACTTCTCATTCCGAGTATGGCTTCTGTCAATCTTATTTTCTTTCTTCCTTCCTGTTGATTTCATATCGAATGTATTTTCACCCCTCATTAATGTGGGAAATGCATATACTACGTTCGGATTGCAGCTTTTTAAGATGGAAGATGTCAGTATGGGAATGTGGGTTCAACAATTTAACAGCACTACACCCGTCCAGTACTCCCATAACTGGAAATTTTGTCAGTATGGATGCATGGAGGATTATTACACCGCACATTACCAATCCCCAAGGCAGATGATCTGTCTATGGGACAAGTTGACAAGAGGCCGAGCTCATTGCTGCAACTTTAGATGATAAGAACTTGATTCGAGGTTGTTGAAGAACCCTAGATGATTGGAGCAGTGTCGTTCATTCGTTCATACCGGTGTTCCTTTGTCTCACTGGTTACCTGATGTAATATCGCCAAAATTTTTGTTTCGTGCAAGTGTGTTCAAGAGATGGCTGTACCCGCTTTAATTCTGGACGAAAGCCATGGCTGTTTCAGTCATAGTCCTCATAGGTCAACACATTTTGGATTGATCATAAAAACTCGGACAAATTGTACATGCTGTTATTTTATTTTCAATCAATCTAGCAGTTAAATTGGTGCATCTCAAGTTTGAGTTTCTTTCCACGGTGTGACCTCCTAGTTCTGTACATTCAGGGTCAAGAAGGTTGTGAACTTGTGATACACTTTCTTCTTTAACAAACAGTATCAACTTTCCAAGTAATTTCCGGGGACAAGCTGCTGCACAAGACTCGGCAGTCAGCTCTATGGTCTCTTTCCTTCATTTTCGGCCTATCAGTCTCTATGGTCTGCCCACCGCGGCCTGCATCATTACCCTCTTCCATTATCAAACTTGGACCCCGTTGTAGTTGGGTTTATCAGGGGGTCGGGGGTTTAGGGTTTAGGTTTATTTGGGGTTTGGGGGTTTAGGGTATAGAGTCTAGGTGTTAATTTATTTAGACACTATAAAATTATATTGTACATGAAAATTATTTTATATTACAAAAAAAATTCATAGTGATATAATAGATATTAATGTGAAAAATTTTTGTGTTATATAAAGATTATTCATGTCATATAAAATATTTTGTAGTATTTTATTATATTCAAATAATTGCTCAATTATATTCTAATTGTGTAAATGTAATATAATAATTTAATATGTTTGTATTAGTATTAGTTTAAATTTAATTTTTTTTACTCTACTCACCTTTAATAAATGATAAGTTAAATTAAAAATACGGTATTAGATTTTAAATTTGTTAATATTAAGATTAAATGTGAAGAAATTTATTTAATTTTAACAAAATTCAGATGATGAGTCTCTCTATAAAATAAATTAGATAAAAATGTTAGTAAATAATTATTTATTTATAAATATAATAATTAATATATTTACTATAATTGTTCATCTTTAAAAATAATTTAAAAAAACTCTTATTACTTAAATAATAAATAAAAATTATTAATATAAATAATCTAATGAAAATTATTAATTTACTTTCAATTAAAAAAAGAAATCTGATAAAAAAATGTCATTAATTGCATTTTAACTAAGATTTTGAATTTGAATTTTTTTAAATAATTAGTGAAATTAAATTTATACTTTAAAAAATACAACACTTTAGGAATAATTGAGTTTTATTATTAAATTCATAAAATATGTTTTTTTAAGTAAATTTAATTTAAAATATAATTTACCGTATAATATAAAGATATAACTATCTCTCTCTCTCTCTCTCTCTCTCTCTCTCTTCATTGTTCCACCAAGATTCCAGTCCTCTCTCTGTTAGCTTAGTTTAACCTTGCAACGTCACAGCGGCTAAAACGGATTGTTCACCGGAGAGCGGACCGCACGCGCCAACTTCCTTAACCGCATGCCGACAGCGTGCGGAACTCGAGTGGGTCCCACAAAAATCGGAGCCTACGCGGCTCCCGCGTCAGCATCAGCCAAACAAAAGATCACCCTCTCCGTTCCTTGTCGGCAAACAAGTTGGTCGTGCCACGTGTAGATTTTGTTGGCCTTTTGGGTCTTGAGTGATCGACTGCGTGCACGCGCTCGAAGTGATGATAAGATTTCTCTGGGGAAATTCCCTACACGGCACCGTTCTAGGCGCGTGCAACTTCTGGAGCGTGGCTAAGAGTTTGACTGGGCTATTTTGCGTGTGTGATATTGGATAAAAAAAAAAAAGCAAAATCTAACTAAACTCAAAAATATTAAACTTAAATAAATATAATTAATTTTTATATAGATATATATATATATGTGTGTGTATTATATTTTATATTACATATAAAGTAGTATAAAATAATTTTAATATAATATAAAAATTAATCGTATCAACTTAACTTAATTATTTTTTGAGTCTACTTTGTCTCAAGGGAAAAAAAAAAAAAAAAAAGGATATGTGATGTGGAGAGGAGTGAGGTCGGCGATCCGACAGTCAAATACTTTTTTCCTTCGTGGCTAAGGCCAACGAAAATGCCACGGCACCGCATTGACAATGTTGCCCTTTTGGGGGTAATTGATAATCTACTATATTATTGGTAATACAGGGTTTAAGCTCTTTAATTGTTGTTGTATCCTTAGAGACTTTGTTTAGAGAATTTACGGTTCTCCGTGGCATATATCGATGTTTAAAAATTTAAAGCTCTATATTTAAAATTGTATATTCTAATTTAAAAATTGAAAAGAAACGCATCTTTAATATTATAATTTTTTAAAATTAAAATATTCATAATTATATAAAATAATTTTACCTTGACCAAATATAAAAGAGATTCTTTTGTATTCTATTAAAAATTTCTCGTTTCTCTTTCAGAGTGCTATACACTATTATTATTATTATTATTATTATTATTATTTAAAAAAAAAGTCAGTTAATTAGCTAAAACCAGGTTTTTAAGATCATCAGCTTACGAGCTATAAAAACAAAACTCCACCGCAGTATCAGGCGGACTCCAACGCATTAGCGTCCAAAAAACAAGCTTTTGCCTGATACTTAGGCGAAAAGGCCACTGGGGGCATTCTGGTCGGGATGGTAGTACTGACAGTTAGCTCAAGAAGCCCATTTGAGTCCTTTTTGCGGCCACCTGCTCTCTCTCTCTCTCTCTCTCTCTCACTCTCACATTTCTCGTCATCTTTCACTCTGTTTGTTTGTGTACACATGAAAGAAAATGATTGAAAGTTGAAAAATGAAAGCAGATCAAGAAATTAAATGACTTCACAAAGACACAAGCAGAAAAACCACTCCCACTTCACAACCACCTCTAATCAATGCTCTCCAACTAATTCACATTTCCCTCTCTCTCTCTCTCCGCGTGGGTGTCTCACTGAATCCGTTACTTTGGACACCATAATTAGTATTATTATTATTATTATTATTATTATTATTATGATTAGTGCCCTTCTAAGCCATCAACGGCTACTCCTCGACCGACTATAAAGCCGACCCATTTCCCATTTTGGAGGAAGCGAAGAGAGTGACTAACTTTTTGTGATTGCTTGCGCGAGAGATGGATTTCAGTTCCTTCTTGACGTCCTTAGGGACGTCGTTTGTGATCTTTTTGATTTTAATGTTTCTGTTCGCCTGGCTCTCTGGGAAGCCCGGTAACGCCGTCGTTTACTACCCGAACCGGATCTTGAAGGGGTTGCAACCGTGGGAGGGCGGGTCCAGCGCCCGGAACCCTTTTGCGTGGATCCGGCAAGCGTTGGCTTCAACCGAACAGGACATTGTAAACATGTCTGGTGTCGACTCTGCTGTCTACTTTGTGTTCTTGGGAACTGGTCCGTTTTGGTTTTGTCTGTTTCTCTTTTGTTTTTTCCGTCGTATCTTTCTAATTTGGGTATATGTTTGATTTTTGTTTGGAGGTTTTTTTTTTCTTTCTTTCTTTTTTCAGATGGGGCTTGATTATTGTGGTTTTGAGCTATTCTTTAGCAGCTTTCTTTGTCGTTAATGGATTTTTTTTTCCCTTTATTATATAATAAAATAATTTTTTATTTTTTATTTTTAAAATTTGAGATTTTAAAAATAAATATTTAAATTTTTAATTATTAAAGGACTCATTTTTTAATTCTTATAAATGCTGGGTGATTGAAATTTTTGGTCTTTAGCATATAATTTTGTTGCTGATTGACTTTGCATATATTTATTTTTAATTCAACTCCATTTAACCCAAAGAAGGGGAAAAGGATATATATATATATATAGAGGATGAAAAGAAAAAAAAAGATTTTTTTAAAATTAAAGGTACAAAATTGCTGACTTTGTTTTTTTTTTTTTTGTCTTTTAAGAAATGAACTAGAAGGATAATTATTGATTGGCGGAGAGATTGTTAGACAGAACTGAATGGTGTCGATATGATTAGTTGACAAGTGTGCTGTACTTTCAAGAAACCTGCATTATGTTGGATATTCTTATCATTCACACTTTTGGCTCTCAATTGGTGTAAAGTTATCATGCTGTGGTGTAATGGTTTTAGTGGGTTAAGTGATATAAAACAGTTTCTTGATGGGTATTTGTTAACATATTTACATTAGAGAACCATTATTTATTTATTATTATTATGTTTAAAATTAACAATGACATTAACCGTATCCTGCTGGCATGACCCTGCTCAAGATTCCGAAAGAGCAATGACCTTTCTGAACTATGATGAATCAATAGATTGGATTCATGGCACAGATATGTAGGCTTGACAGTTTGAGCATATCAAGTAATTCAGAGTCTACCTCTAAGCATGTTGTTTTGCAAAGAGTTTGAGTAAAGTTGCAATTTCAGTATGGCTTGTAACGAGTTAAGGGTGTGCACAACCATAAGAGAAACATAAACCCGTGCATCGTGGTATTGATTTGAACAAAACATGAACTTTCTTTTTCCAAAGCACGACTTTTTAAGTGCATCTTGTTGGATTTCGGGGGGTTGGAGAAAACCTGCATTTTTTTCATTTTTATTTTTATTGATAGAGTCTACTAAATCCATTTATGCAACTTTTCATGTTTTGGAGGCCAGTAATGGCTTTAACTGGTGCAATCTATGTGCTTTGTTTGCCATTAGCATAATTTCAGTGCAAAAACAAGGAATGAAAATGTGTCAACAACAATGGCCTTTACACATAACTCTCGTAAACCTTGCTGACTGGTCACGCCTGGATCCATCCAATCGAGCAATTTAAACTCTGGTGGTTCTCATCGTTGCTTGGCATAAACATGTGCACTGATTGAAGAGCAAAATATTCATATTTGGTGATGATTTTTGGTTTTTATATGTCAGTGTTGGGAATATTGGTTTTGTCTGGCATCATTCTGCTTCCGGTTCTTCTTCCACTAGCTAAAACTGATTACAGTGTAAAAAGTTCAAACAGCAGTACAAGCTCGGGGGCTTTCAACGAACTTGATCAGTTATCTATGGGAAACGTTGCGGTAAGATCCATAACCTTTTCGTGAGCCGCATCGAGTAGTTCATTTCCTTTAGCCACAGTGAGGAGAGCAATCAAATTGTATCATCATGCAAATTTATGACGGTCCTGTGTTTAGTCTAGGAAATGAAAGAATTACTCATGCGTTCTTCGGGCCTTTTGTGCAGGAGAAAAGTCCAAGGCTGTGGGCATTCCTGATTGCTACTTACTGGGTGTCCTTTGTCGCCTATTACCTATTGTGGAGGGCATATATACATGTTTCAGAGCTGAGAGCCAGTGCTCTAATGTCTCCTGATGCGAAACCAGAACAATTTGCAGTTCTCGTTCGAGACGTACCTCCTGTCACTGTGGGTCAAAGTCGAAAGGAACAGGTTGATTCATATTTTAAATCCATTTATCCTGAGACATATTACAGATCAATGATAGCCACAGACAACAAAGAGGTGCTTTTTGTTTTATTTCTATCTCGATATACGTTTGCACGTGTTTCTGTAGATGTTCTGCATTGTTCTTGAGATGCCAATCGAATAGTATTTTTACTTCCCGGTAATCTTGCTTGTAAAATAGCCTTCGGTCTCAGATATTCAAGTGTTTCTGCGTAAAAATAAAGAGTGTAGAAAGGGACAGGGTGGATCCGATCATTACAATATTCTTCAATCAAATTGAATATTTTCCCCTTCTTGTAATTCTGTATGCTTCTTAGTTTTTCGAGTCCTAACCTTCATTGTTCCTTTTTTTTTTTTTTTCCATTTTTAAATCTTTAAATTCCTTGTAGGTTAACAAGATTTATGAGGAGTTGGAAGAGTACAAGAAGAAACTTGCACATGCTGAAGCAGTCTATGCCGAGTCCAAAAAAATGGGTAAGCCAGAGGGGTCAAGACCAACCACCAAAACTGGCTTCCTTGGTCTCATTGGTAAGAAAGTAGACAGCATAGAATATTACAATGAGAAGATAAATGAACTCATTCCAAAGTTGGAAGCTGAACAAAAGGTCACACTCCGGGAGAAGCAGCAAGCTGCTGCTCTGGTGTTCTTCACCAACAGGGTGGCTGCAGCTTCTGCTGCCCGGAGTCTACATGCACAAATGGTTGACACATGGACAGTCGATGATGCTCCCGAGCCTCGCCAACTAATATGGCACAATCTCAAAATCAAGTTCTTTGAGAGGCGAATACGACAGTACATTGTGTATGGTGTTGTGGCTCTCACCATAGTTTTCTTCATGATACCAATTGGGTTCATTTCGGCTTTAACAACTCTGAACAATCTTAAGAAACTTCTTCCATTTATAAAGCCAGTTGTGAATATTGGCCCAATTAGGACAGTGTTGGAAGCTTACCTCCCCCAGATTGCACTGATTGTGTTCTTAGCTTTGTTGCCTAAATTACTTTTGTTTCTCTCCAAGAAAGAGGGAATTCCTTCAGAGAGCCATGCGGTAAGGGCTGCTTCTGGGAAATATTTCTATTTCACAGTATTGAATGTTTTCATTGGAGTTACTGTGGGCGGGACCCTATTCAGTACATTCAAGACAATTGAGAAGGACCCAAATTCTACTGTTACCTTGCTAGCAGATAGCCTTCCAGGCAATGCGACTTTCTTCCTAACCTATGTGGCTCTGAAGTAAGATCACTTCTTTTTAAGCCATCTCTCCCTCATCTAATTATGTTCCTTCTTGTATACTATGCTAAATACAGTTGACATATGTGGTAACAAGAGTATGCTTGCAAATGATTTTGAAAGTAATTGAAAGTACTTGTTTTCTGCCTGATTTCTAGTCATTCTTCACCACACAAAATTCTCTCTTGTTGCTGAGCAACCGGGACATGAAGAAAACCCCGGATTTTACCTTTTCTCTTCGGTAAATTTCAAAGATATGCTGTTCCCAGGGAACGGTTCTCGTACTCGTCAAAATTTTAGAGATTTTTCTACTTTTGTTGATGAACTTCAGGCATCCAGGAATGCTATTACCTTTGGGACCAGATATTCTTACTTGTGTCATATATTTTTCGATTCAGATTCTTTGTTGGCTATGGACTTGAGCTATCGCGCATGGTTCCTCTGATCATTTATCATTTGAAGAGGAATTATCTTTGCAAGACAGAAGCTGAACTCAAAGAAGCGTGGTCTCCCGGAGATTTCAGTTATGCAACTAGATTTCCCAGTGACATGCTCATCATTACTATTGTCCTTTGTTACTCCGTCATAGCTCCTTTGATTATCCTCTTTGGAGTGGTCTACTTTGGCCTGGGATGGCTTGTTCTTCGCAATCAGGTATATGCCCATTTGATTTGTGCTTGCATCCATATTACTTTTGGAATTTGTAGCTTTACGAGGTTGCTTCTCTGTGGAACCAAGTTGACGTATGACACCTTACTTTGTCTTGTTGGTACTGAAGAACTGATTATAAGTTATGGCATGTTAAAAGTTTTATTTGCTACTCATTTTTTATTGTGAGGGGTGTGTTGAATACCATCCTTGATCTGCTAATATCTAATTTACTATTTTATTCTATTAGGCACTCAAAGTTTATGTTCCGTCTTTTGAAAGCAACGGAAGGATGTGGCCTCACATTCACACTCGTCTCCTGGCTGCATTGCTACTGTACCAAGTTACAATGTTTGGTTACTTTGGGGTGAAGAAGTTCGTCTATGCTCCATTTCTAATTCCACTGCCCATACTTTCCTTGCTGTTCGGATACATCTGTCGTAAAAAGTTCTACCAATCTTTCAGCAACACGGCTCTTGAAGTCGCTTGCCAAGAAGTGAAAGAAATTCCCAACATGGAACGTGTCTTCAGATCCTTCATACCTCCGAGCTTGAGCTCTGAAAAGGCTGAGGATGACCAGTTTGAAGATGCACTATCACAATCTTCGAGAATGGGATCCTTTGCATAATGTATTTCTGTATTTCCACTAAATTCTTCTGTAATTTGTTGAACTTCTCTGGAATACGGATAACTTGTTCGGAATGGATACACCTAGGCCAAGTCCGTTGATCTCCACTCTTTGTTTTGACGCTGTTAGTTTATAACACATGGGTTTAAATTTTCAATGGATCTGAAGGCTGAACTGCAAGTGTTTATAACGAATCAAAATAGATACAACTTTTCCGAACAAAAAGAATAAAGGAATACTGTTGTTGGAAACAATGGTTACAAGCAATCAGTTGCACACAGATAACAGGAAAAGGGGGCGATAACTCAGCACTGAATGGAGAAGGAATGTCTTCAGGCTCTCTAACATCGGAATAAGGTGACACGAACAGATCAAGCTTCAGTTGGCTGAGATCAGGAATGTAAGTAGCAGCTGCCCTGCTCGTAAGCATTCAGCAGTGCTAATGCACCTCCTAAACTATACGACCCGTGACGGTCGAGCTAACATCAGTATCACCACGCTTCAAATAGAAGTGGACTGGTGTTACAGCTTGTTGCATAACCTGTTCAGAGGCACTCAGCTTGTCGTCATGAGTAAGCTTACCCTTCGACTTGTACGTGCTAATAAACCCACATTCAACCCTAACATCAGAATTGTCTTCGATAGGCACCTTCGAGGCCTAGACATCCGAAAGCCACTCCCCCCCGAGGAGTGCCTCTCCTCTCCAAGCTACAGCTACTTCCTACAGGTATATATAATTATGAGAAGCTTGCCTGATTTTGGTCGAACGAGAATTTCAACGGGTGACTCTAATTTAATGATAAACATGTCATTTTTTAAAAATTATTATTATTAAAAAAAAAAAAAAACCTGTACACAAAAATGCAATTGCCTTTTGGGCTTGAAACCAGAGTGCAGGCCAGAGGCCTCTGTATATTAGCTTTGGGCTTGGCCGACTGTTCCAGCAATTTAGATAATCTAAAATTGTATGATCACTGGAATTATTTTGTATGGGCTAAGAGGGGGCACATTATAGTTGACTCCTGTCTATCCACAATGTGTAAGAGAACGAAGACCTTCAACTAAGCCTTTGAGCTTCCTTTTTATTTTTTTTTTTATTTTTCCTTTAGTTAATTAATTTCGATGGAAACTCAAATTCAAGATATTTAGCCAATCAGACTCGTTGTTTACATTATTGATTAATGCTCGAATTTGGGATGAGACAATGAGTAGGTAATTCTAAGTAAAAATGTGTACATTAGCATTGGTTAAAACAACGTTTTCCAATAATGTTCCTAAGGAAGATGGAGTAGCGGACTCGAACACCATGGTCAACGGTGAAGAAATATTCGCGTGCTGAAGCCAAAAGGCTAGTTAGGTGGATTTTCGCCTTTTATCGCCGTTTTCCACGTGTATATTGCTTGTACATTTCAGCATTAAAATCGTACTTTATGACTATTTTCAAATAAGAGTTATTTGTCACATGTTTACAAAATTTGACTGCTATTTGCAACATTTGTACCCAAAAGAGACACAAACTTTTAAGTTTTTTTTTTTTAAAAAATAAAAAAATTATTTTTTAATTTTTTTAATTAATTTCGATTAAAACTTAAATTTATAAATTTTAATTTTATAAACGAACTTAACGTTATTGAATTAAACTTCGTTATTAACACAATTCTCAAGTTCTACGGCACAGCAATATCAGGAATTATTTTCTAATATTTGTTGCAACGGAACCCACGACTTCTCTTGTTCCCTCCGTGCACATGCTTGACTAGTTACACCACCTATGAAAATTAAAGTATGGTCAAGTATCCGTG
The DNA here is from genome assembly GCA_019804595.1 of Bruguiera parviflora. Classification (NCBI taxonomy): domain Eukaryota; kingdom Viridiplantae; phylum Streptophyta; class Magnoliopsida; order Malpighiales; family Rhizophoraceae; genus Bruguiera; species Bruguiera parviflora. Next base: position 6,856,385 of record CM034058.1, read on the forward strand.
TTTTGTTTTTTTTTTTCTTTTCTTTTCTTCTTTTGGACTAGTTACATAAAAAAGACTATCATATTATATCGTCTCTTTATTTAATTAATTAATTAATATAAAAAAGAGAGATAATAAAATACAAACTATTATTCTTATGGATTCAAGTGAGGACCACGTTTAAAATTTTAATTTAACTTCTTCCGTAAGAAGAGTACTAATAATTTTACATAATTTCTTTCACGATTAAAACACTTTATACCGAACGTGAATTAGACAGAGCATCAAACTATTTTATTCAAAATAAAATTAGGGCTGACCCCACTTACCATGCTCAATAATTATAATACTATTTTTCTGCTTTCCGAGAAAGAACAACGCAACACGGTTGCAACCGGTCAAGCGCTAACACCTTGACACCGTGTCCCAAAATAAGGAACATTCAAACCTCGAATTCAAAGGTGAAAACAAAAAAAAAAGCCTTTATATATACGTTTGTCCAAGCATCCCTCTCCATAGCTTCATCAAGAAACTTACAAGCCAATTTGCAGGCACAATTCAATGTCAACGTTGGCTTGTAATAATATTTCAACCACCCTCCACGCCGGCGGTCGCTCTTTCGCCTTCCGATCCCATCAACAAGTTGTTATCGATCGCACAATTCCCAAGACGGCCTCAAACCTCGCCACTCGCCTTGTTCAATCACTGTCTAATGTCCTACGTCTCCACGTTGAACCGCCGCAAAGGACAACCATAGAGCACACAAATTGGAATTTAGTTAGTGAAGATAAGCAATATACTCCCACAATGTCTCCAAAGGAGGCCATAGCGGATAAGTGGCGAGAAATTCATGGTGCTTCTATGGATTGGGATGATTTGCTCGATCCGCTCCAGCCTTGGCTCCGACGGGAGATCGTCAAATATGGAGAATTTGCACAAGCAACATACGAAGGTTTTGATTTCGATTCATTCTCGGAGTATTGCGGGAGTTGTCGCTACAACCGTAACAAATTTTTTGAAAGATTAGGCCTAGACAGACACGGGTACAAGGTAAGCAAGTACATTTATGCTATGTCACACATTGATGTTCCCAAGTGGCTCGAGAGGTCACATCTAGCGGAAACGTGGAGCAAAGATTCCAACTGGATGGGCTATGTTGCCGTCAGCGATGACGAGGAGACGCGTCGACTCCGACGGAGAGATATTGTCGTCGCGTGGCGTGGTACGGTGGCGCCGGCGGAGTGGTACGAGGATTTTCAGAGGAAGTTGGAGCCAATAGGGCGCGGCGATGCCAAAGTTGAACGTGGGTTCCATAGTATTTACGCATCGAAGAGCGAATCTACGAGGTACAATAAGACTGGTGCCTCGGAGCAGGTCATGAAGGAGATAAAAAGGCTCGTGCAAATGTACAGAGAAAATGGTGAAGAAGTGAGCCTAACTATCACTGGACATAGCTTAGGCGGCGCACTGGCTCTGTTGAATGTCTATGAAGCTGCAACATCTCTTCCAAGCCTTCCAATTTCTGTGATTTCCTTCGGGGCGCCTAGGGTAGGCAACATTGCTTTTCGCGACGAGTTACACGAGATGGATGTGAAAACGTTGCGGGTGGTAATCAAGCAAGACATAGTCCCTCGAATGCCGGGGCTTGTTTTCAATGAAAGTCTTGATTTAACTAGAATGGGAGACTGGGTTTACACACATGTTGGAGCCGAATTGAAGCTGGACGTTCAATGTTCACCTTACCTTAAACACGGGCTTAATTTGCTCGGATTTCATAGCCTGGAGACATACCTTCACCTCGTCGACGGGTTCCTGAGTTCAGAATCATCTTTCCGGTCAGATGCTCGGAGGGACGTTGCCTTGGTGAACAAGACATGTGACATGCTAGTGGATGAACTGAGGATCCCTCGATGCTGGTACCAGTTGGCTCATAAAGGGTTGGTTCGTAATGAGCATGGCAGGTGGGCCATGCCCAAAAGAGAACCCGAAGACATTCCTACACCTATTCATTGTGAAGCACACGACCATGCTCCTAAATTTGAGGCGTACAGAAGCCATAAAGCTCTGTGCGCTGCTCAATCCAATTAAACCATTAATTTTTGATAAAAGAATCACAAATTTGTTTGCCAATTATATGGATTGTTCTGCAAGAATCTTCAATTTTGCTCTTGTTTCTACTCATTCAAGAGAGGCGCAAAAAGGCACGTTCCAATTTCTAATTTTTGACACCGATTATGTTGGCCCGCATCCGTATAATAAAGTCCAACAAGCAACACTCCAGAAGTACCCCATAAAATGAGGATGAAGCCCACAAAATTTTAAAAAATTCCAATGTTTTTGATGCCTCATTTCGACAATAGACATACGGAATCACGAGAGAAGACTCAGGCCCGTTAACCTCGGCCATGCATATATTAATGTTGGGCTCACACCTCGGAAAATCCAACCCGAGGCAGTTGCATTGCCGGGATGTTGTGAAGTTTTAACTCCTTCCAAACACGAGCTTACATTGTACTCGAGGCCACCGCATTTGATGTAGTGTTGTCTCGGTCATATTGGATTGAAGACATTAGTGCGACTCAATTAATTGACAAAAAAATTAAAATGGGGTTGGCAACAAAATGACTTTGCCTAAAGGCATATTGCATAGGATTTCAACGAAACAAGACCGAAATTACGGCGATTATACAGCACTTTCATGCATACCAGATTCTCTTGTATCCGTGTATGTGTCTGTGACGATTTGTACTAGCCAAAATTATGAAAAATCTGCTCATTGTAATTACAACGTAAGGAATATGCAAATCGCAATCTAAAATTTTGACTCGAAACATTTGGGGTATGCTTGGCCATATATCATATCAAACGATTAAATGTTGTTTTCTGAAAAAGAGACAACGCTAGGCATGCCATATCGTTGTCGAGACCCGTTATGCATATTTCAGTTGTCGAGAGAGAGAGAGAGTTTGTTGTATAAATATCTTTATATATATATATATATATATATATATAAGGAGCCAATTAAATGAAATAAATTACATCTCAAACGATCGTCTTTAGAGTCTGCACACATTACTGGAGAGCTTGGACAAGAGAAATTAGGGAAATTTTATCAAGCATGAGCCATGAGAAGACGTCTACCTCCGCGGCATTTCTCCTCAGACTCGCAGCCTCTGTTATATGGATTCGTTGGTTGATCCTTGCATTCTGCAGGATTCTTCGCGCCGCAACCGGAAGGCCTGTCTTCTCCAACTGCACCATATCCGATAGGGTTCGCGTCTGTTCCTCTTGCCACGAGCATGCACATAAGGAGCATGCCAAGAACAACGCACATCACCTTCTTGGACAATGGCGCCATTGTTACTGTTTAAGGATCGCTATCAAATACTGAATCTCTGGAACGATCTTGATTTGAGTCCCTCCAAGACCCTTGACCAGTCCTTCAATTGTTGTAATTCTTCAACTCGGAAAACAAATTGGCACGCCCGCAATTTATACTCGAAAATGTTGCCTATTGTTGGACACGACAGCCTTCTTGTTGGCACGAAAGGCTCTAGTTTTTCATGCAACGGTGTCCACATACTACAGAACTAATAATGTCCTAACAATAACAATTTGCTTATTTTAAGGTTTCTTTTAGTTTCGAGCTAGCTCATTCCATATGGCTTCTGACATATCAAGACGCTTTAACGTTCATGCAACTTCCTAATATATTATATTTTCTTACCATTGGAAATTAAAACAAACAAAAAAAAAAAAAACTTGCGGCCGTTTTCACAACTGCACCCCAAAAAAAAAAAAAAAGAAAACACAGTCAAAATGTCCCTCAAATTTTGAACTACATGAGCACATAAATTTCCTTTCTACTGAAATGTGATAACAAATGACCGGGTTTAAGGCTTACACCCCTTCTTCTTCTTCTTCTTCTTCTTCTTCTTTTTTTCTCCACACAGCGTAAATATGCGTGATCGCATGGAAAATAAGGAATGCAACGTCTACAAGACAAAGGATAAACCAAGTTAGTGTACAATGAATGAGAGAAACAACGAGATGAAAAAAATAATAATAACAAACTGGGATTTCAAGGGGTCTAATCCGGCATGGGACAAGAAGAAGATGCCTTCTGGAACAAAAGAGACGAGATTGTCCACACTAATGGCCCCATAAACATTTCCCCATTACCTTCTCGTGTATATATGTATATATATATATATATATGTATATTGGTGAAGAGTTTTCCAGCGAAACGGTCGGATACCTGCAAAACAGAGAAAGGTTAAGAGTAGTAGGCTTAGTACTTCCATGTCTAACTTAATAACAGTATAAAGGAATTCCATAATTAACGGAGGGTGGAGCTTTAGTATTTCTGCTGTACAAATTCTTTATCTTGAGGCTACCCAAGTATGAAGTATTTATAGAACTTTCAAAAAAATTTTTCATTAACTAACAAGAGGAGGACGAACCAGGGTGACACGCCAACAAGACACCCTCGATAGATGGTGCTAGAGTTGCCCTCATTTGTCGAGATAGGCTTAGCCAAGGAAGGTTGCTTATATGAACCCAAAATGGTGAGAGGTCTGAATGACGAGTATGTCAAACTTCCGGGTAGTGGAGCATCTAAGTCAGCTAGTAGTGGGCCTTTGCGATTAGTGTTAGATCTAAGATTTTTTGTCAGTGAGGGCAAAGTTCGCACACGAATAGGATAAATAACAAAATTCAAAATATATTCTTATATTTAATATAGATATTACAATTGTTTTTTACGAGTTTCATATATTTGGCATCATTCTATAATTTTTTTTTTTTGTTATTAATGCTGTTAAATATATCTCGAATTCTATCGGAGATACCTCTCAAAGAATCATCAAAGAGACGTAAAAGTTTACCTAGGCAAACCTAAATTCAATTTAGTTCAATGTTCAGTGAATAAAATGAACATTGTAGGAAAATATATATATATATACGAAACATGGAATTTTTTATGAGTTACGATAGTAGAAAAGAAATAATATGAAATTTCTGCGCCAATCTATAAGCAACTATGGATTGAACCATTGGAAAAAAGATACAAGCAATTTTCACGGACAAAAAAACTTGCATTTTCAAAATAAAAAACCTTTTGCAAAGACTTTTTTTTTTTTCCCTTTGTTTAGTTAAGGATTGAAATACCAAGTAAGGATTTTGTGATTATACCGATTTCTTTTCATATTTTTAATTTTTAATAAAATAAAGTGTAAGAGCAAAATAAAATGCGAGTGGGGCAAAAAAAAAAAAATGACTAGGGGCAATCATATAAATTTTGGCTAAACTCTTTATAATTTGACCAAATTAAGAATTTGGAATCTAATTTGACAAAATGTACAAGGTTCACAACCTAAATTTATGTTTAACCCAATAAAAAAAATTATAGCATTTTAAATTTTTATAGAAACAGCAAAATAAATTATAAATTGAGAATAATTATAGTTACAAATAAATAATAGAGTGATAGAATAAACTCTTCTTATCTTGTCCTACCACTTAAAATAATGAATTAATAAATGAGGTATGATCCCCTAACACAAATCTTCCTAAAACAGATTTTATCAAAAATCTGTGACCACCTAATAATGTTTTCATTCGTTTATTATTATTATTATTATTATTATTATTATTATTATTGTTACGATGAAGGAAGAAAGACCAGGAAAAGAGAATATCTACGAGAGGCCTTTTTAAATTATGGGTAGTGAGCAACTCTTCAACCCTTTCAATGTGCCAAAAAAAAGAAAAAAAATCCTCTGTTGAATTGTTTCCCTCACTCCATGATCCATGACCCAAGGCAGTGAATCAAAAATAATAATAATGAAAAAAAGTATCAAACTATATATATTATATAGGTTTCTATGAGAGGGTAGAAGCATCATTTTATAAATATTGATTTTCTTCTCTTCACCCCCTCTTAATATCGAAAGAAATATTATATTTTTATTCATTTATTTTATTATCTGTTTCTAATTTATCTAAATAACTTATTATTATTATTATTATTATTATTATTATTATGTTTTCATAATATCTTTGGTTTGAGTCCGAATCGAACCAAACCAATGTAAGGTCGAACCGGAGCGTGAAATCGAAGGAAACCAATTCAAAGGCGCTGGCGGGTGAACTTTCGAAAAGGTTTTTTGGCGGGTATGAAAATTTTCGAACAAAATGAATTAAGACAGCACGCGAGAAGAAGACCAAAATCTTAAAATATGTCGAAAATTTATTCTTAATAATATCATCGCCATCTTCTGTCTTCTCTCCGTTGTTGTCTCAAGAAATCTCTGTAAAATCTGTGAGTCAAAGAAGAAGAAGAAGAAGAAGAAGAAGAAGAAGAAGAAGAAGAAGAAAAAGAAAAAGAGAGAGAGAGAGAGAAACAAAATAGAAAAGGAAAAAAAATGGGAGACCCAAGTCATCTGGAGAAAATGGGCAGAGAGTTGAAATGCCCCATCTGGTAAATCTCCATCATCAATCACAATTCTCCCTCTCTGTTTTTTTCTTTTTCTTTTTTTCTTTTTAAAAATAAAAAAAAAAAATTTCTCTGGGTAGTTTTTATTTGATTGATCTTCCGCCAAAGAAATTAAAAAAAATATATATATATGATCACAATTTTTTATTGTATCTTTTTGATTTTGCAGCTTGAGTTTGCTTAACTCTGCGGTTTCGCTTGTGTCCTGCAATCATGTCTTCTGCAAGTAAGCATTCTATCCCTTTTCTTTTTTTCTTTTCTTTATTTTATTTTTTCTTTTATAAATAAAATATGGGTGTGTTTGTTTTGTTTTTTTTTTTTTTTTTTAAGGAAAAAAAATTGGGAATTAACGAGAAAGTGTATTGATGTTCTTGTATTCTGTTTGCTTTCAGTGCATGTATTTTGAAATCGATGAAGTCGGGTTCGGATTGTCCGGTCTGTAAAGTGCCATACCGGCGCAGAGGTATATTCTATTGCTATTTGGATTTTCTTTGTTTCAATGGGCTTGTCCTTGTTTATGACAAATGGGTTTTGTGGATATGCTGATGTGTTTCTGGGTTTTTAAGGTTTTATACTAACTGGGTTTTCATGGATAAGCGTATGTTCTAAAGAAGACCAGAAAAAGGGAATCAGATAAAAGGAAGTTGATTGGTTCAGTTGAATTGGCATTAGGAGTTCCTATATTTGCAATAGATTTATTTGGATTACAGCAATGAAATGGAATGGCTAAGAGAAAGTATGGCTTATTTTGGAGATCTGCATTAAATCTAAACTTTATGGAGTTTGCAGTGGTTTTAGATGTTTGTGGATGTTTAAGAAGCAGAAACAGGGCATTTCAATCACATTTGAGTCTTGCTTATTACAGGGAAAGGATCCTCATTGGTATTCGATGCGACATTTTGTAATTGGGATACTTGTGTTATCAGTTCCTGTTCGGCTGTTTGGATCCAATTTCTGTTCACTTGTTGATCCTAAAAATGGAGACCATGACGCTCAATAAAAAGGCTTAAACATTGGCTAGGGATATAATATTTAGTTTACAAGATAAGCTTGTGTGGATCCTTGTGATTAATGAATTCAGCACTTGGACAATCTGGACTGTTTTTGAAGTTTCTTCTATCCACCTTTTAGGTTTTTAAAAAGTTAATCTATCACCCATCAATGGTACATGTTCTTTTCACATTACATGGATATTCCCATATGAATGTTTTGATTCAGATAATCACTCAGGTTAGAAAATCATTACTGATCTTTTAGAATTTAGTAATAGGTTTTTCATGCCAAATCAGGCATTGAGATAAATGCTAAAAGAACATCTGTCATTGATGTAAATGCTAAAAGAACATCTTAACTTTCTTCGGCTTTTCTGCCTACTTGGAGACAATGAAGTTGTCTTGTTCTCTCACAAGTAAGATTGTAATTTTGCTGCAGAGATTCTTGCATCTCCTCACATGGATAACTTGGTGAGCATTTACAAAAGCATGGAAGTTGCTTCAGGATTTAATATATTTGTCACGCAGAATACATCATCGAATAAGCTGGCAGGTAATGCGGCAGTTACCAAGGATATGAAGTAATCCATGTATATGTGTGACTCATTGGGCAACGAGAGCACCTGAAAATTTAGGACCTTATGAAGACCATATTTATCTTCCCGTATTTTGTGTCCTTCACATACTCTATATGTTTGCTTTCTGCAATTCTGCTATCCTGCGTTTAAGTCTGTATTCATTCTTAGGAATGAAAGGCTTTCCTGTAAAATCTTGTGCTAAACTGCTAAATAGCATTTTTGCAAAAAGAGGAGCTAGTTTTTTTTTTTTTTTCGTTTTATGGTCTTTCGTCAATCCATCCTTTTTTTTTTTTCCTACGTCAATATCTTGCACTTTCTTACTCCTTTTGTATTCACTTTTGGTGTTCAATACTGTCAACATTATAATAATGTTTATTGTTGTCCCCTATTGATTATAGCAAGGTTTTGCATTGTTTCTAGCCAGAGTACGTGGCTATAAGCTGAAATCATCCGATGTCACTGCTTGTTTTTGCTTTACAGATGATCAAAAACAGGAAACTGATAAAAACTGCAGCAGAGAGGATACTGGTGGGATTCAGTGGGAAACTGACAACAATCAACAAAAATCCAAAAGCAAAATTCCAAGAAAAGTTATTGGCTCCAGTGCTGAACCTTCCTTTCCAGCTAAGAAAAGAGTTCAGGTGCCTCAGTTTCCTCTCTCTGAGAACCCAACCCGGCCTGGTAAGATAGAAACTAGATTGGATGAAAGCAATGAGGTTGGCCTTAGGAACAGTTCAGTGCCACTAAAGAAGAATCCTCCACTCAAAGAGAAGGGAGGATCCGGTTTTGCACCTTTCTTCTGGTTAAGAGATGAAGAAAATGCAGATAACTTAAGTCAACACACTGATGAGGATCAACTCTTGGATATCACACCACCAGATGTTCCTACTTTCAGTGATATTAAGGGCTTGGATGATGAAAGCCCCTTTGAATCATCCCCTCCTGTGAGTGCTCTAACAGTTTCTAGCAGGTTCAAAATTTGATTGGCATTAGATATAGATTTTTGGATTTGACTTTGGAATTAGCAATAGCACTTGCTTGGGAAAGAGTAAAAAGGGGGGAGGAAGTTAGCATGTGAAAGAATGGATGAGACTCATTACTTGGATTTTTGTAGAACACTTCTCCATATTTCCCTCCTAGTGAAAGAAAGCAGCTGAGAATTCCAAGCTACTCATGACCTTGTTCTTGATTTGTAGCTTGTTTGTTGTCTCATTCAAGACTGTAATTAAGTTGCTCAGTTTTCCCAATATGCACTGATTTGGTATCTGCAGAGCCCTCTCTAAACATGCCCACATTTAATATTGAATTTCAATCATAGAGGTTGCTTGGATTATGTGGAGATTTGATCTTCCATTTCTCGCTGGCTTGAGGAATCTGCTTGCTCCAAACAAGTTAAAAGATTTTATATTATATAAAGAGTTCCTAAACTTTTTTCAGCTTTTGTATTTGACAATAAAGTTGTTGACTTGGATTTCTAACATGATGCAGGGGGAATTCTCGGATAAATTAGATGTTGCACATCATTTTGATAGCGAGATGTTTGAATGGACACAAAGGCCTTGCTCCCCTGAACTTTTTTCTAGTCCCATTAAGATGCAGGTTCTTACGTGACCATTATCACTTCTTAATGTCATTTACTCTCTAACTCTTACTAATGTTCTGAAAGAAATTCAGGGTGGAAGTGCTGATGATTTTGATGAAGTTTGGAAAAGGAAATCAGAATTGCTCTCAACAATTGCAAATAAGAATATGAAAAACAAAAAAGCTGTGAATACTAGGCAACAGACTGACAATGCAGATGGTGTGCTGCCCACTGTATCTTCTCCAAAAGCCAATAGCAATAACAGTCAAATGAAGCATGGTGAATCCAACAAAAGGCATAAGAATAGAAAGAAGCCAGCAGTACTAAAAGGTGCCAAGAAAAATGTGGATCAAAGTCCTGAAGTTCCCATTGAGTCAAAAATGGAACCTGGAAAAATTATGCTAAAGGAAGCACTTGACAGGGGTCGTAACTCTTTGATCTCACAGAAAAATAGCAAGAGAACTAAGAAGGCTGGGTTACTTTCCCGTGCAACTGAGTCAAAACCTGAAAGTGTTCCTTTGTCTTCCGATATAGAGGAAACTGTGAGTCTTGATGATGAAGTAATGGATAGTGAGTTACTTGTTTCATCAGGTAATAAGCCAGACAGTGATGAAGTTATTAACATGAAGAGGAATGGAAGATCAGTTTGTAGAAAAATCAGTAAAGAAGATCAGAATATGAAGTTCTCTTTGAAGTCAAAGAAACGTAAGCTAGAAACTATTGAGATCAACATTGCTGGAGAAGTTCCTAGAATTCAAAACCAAATAAAAAAAGATGCAAATCCTCAGGTGTCCCTATCATCTGTTCTTGGGGTTAAAGATACAAAAATCTCCAGTATCAAGGACAGGCTGAACAAGAATGGCAGGGAGGATAAGTCTGCATCAAGTACAGAATGCAACCAAAACCTAAGATGTGTGAGGAATAGGAAAGTTTCCTCCAATAGCTCATGTGGCTTGGTTAGTAACATTCAAGACCAACATGTTATTGTTTCTGCCAAAGATAATCAACCCACCTTACAGGTTAGCAATGTCCCTGAAAAGGAAACTCAATTTCCTGGTAAGATTCTAGGGAGTTCTACTCCTGGTATCCTTGACAACTCACAATTGTTGGGGAACCTTTGTCAACCTAATGGAGCGTGCACAACCCTCACTAATGAAATTAAATGTGCTTTTTGTCTATCCTCGCTTAGCTCAGAGGTATGCATTTCTGCCCTTGCTTTATGCAACATATTTCCACATTCCCCTGTCTGACTGCAATAACATGTCTTTGAGCTTACTGCATTTCTAATCTGCAAAAAAAAAAGCACAGGCTTCGGGAGAGATGGTCAGCTACTTCAAAGGCAGGCCTGTGCCTGCAGATTTTGATGGTGGATCTCAGGTCGTACACACCCATAGAAACTGTACAGAGTGGTAAGGTCTTTCATGTCTTCCCAAAATAAAATTCCAATAGCATCTTGATTTTCTTGTGCTTTGGGTTGGTTAAATTTAGAATGTACCATGTGTCACACTTTTCTTGGCACTTTCTACCTTCTGAAGCTAGTGAGGGAGCAGCTCATTTCTCTAGAAACTTTCTTAAATTATTTAGCTTTGTAAATTTCTTTCCCTTTCTATGGTGATCATTTATGTGCTGAAGATGGTAGTGAAAGTGCTTTATTTAACGCCATAAGTACTTGTGACTTGGGTGAATTCTTAGAGAACATTATTGATTCTGCGCATTGCAGTGGTCAGCTTCTCTTTGCACTACCTGCAACTACTTGGGCTGTTATCTATCACCAGTGTTTGTAAACTTGGTATGTGCAAATGGTATAACAATTTATATTCATAAGTGCAGGGCACCTAATGTCTATTTTGAGGGCAACATTGCAATTAATCTTGAAGTGGAACTAGCCAGAAGCCGTAGAATCAAATGCTGCTGCTGTGGACTCAAAGGTGCTGCCCTTGGATGTTATGAAAAAAGCTGTCGGAAGAGTTTCCATGTCTCTTGTGCAAAGTTGATTCCTCAATGTCGATGGGATACAGTATGTCCCTTGTACATTGATCTGCATTCAGTAATTGATTCAAAGTCTACCTTCCATGTTAATTTCTACAGTGTTTTGACTTTCACCTCTCTCTTCTGACAGGACAACTTTGTCATGTTATGCCCTCTTCATGTCTTGTCTAAGTTACCTTGCGAGGACTTGGGAATTCAAGAGAGGAAGAAAAAGAAATGCTTTCCAAAGGGGTACACTAAATTTTTAGTCAATTTTATCTTAGGCTTCACGAGCTAACAGAACCCAAAAATCTCATTTTATTCCTCATTACATTCTCATTCCTTTTTCAGCCAAATGGTTAATCATTGCAATCAAGTCATTCTCAAGAGCAACATTAGCACACCTCCCAATCGGAAGTCATTTATAGGGGCTGAGAAGTTGGTTCTTTGTTGTTCAGCTGCAACAAATGTTGAAAGGGTAATTGAACAGTTGGGTTTGGCATTTTGCTTGCCATATACGATCTCTAAATTCATCTTGTTGCTGCAGGAACTTGTTTCTGAGTTTGAGAGACTATCTGGAATTAAAGCATTGAAAAATTGGGATTCAAAGGTTACCCACATCGTTGCATCAACGGATGAAAGTGGAGCTTGCAAAAGAACCCTTAAAGTTCTAAAGGGCATCTTGGAGGGAAAATGGATATTGAACATCAAATGTTAGTACCATGTTTGTTTGGAGCCAAATGGTTTGATTTAGACTTTTAAATTTTGGTCTTTGACAAAGCTTAATTGCCTATCATGTGCTTGGCAAGTGGCCATTATGTGCACTCTCTGATAGCTCTGCTTGTACTTGATCTTTTCTGTATGGTCATGCCTTTGCATAGGGGTTAAGGCTTGCATGAGTGCCGTGAAACTAGTTGAAGAAGAACCATATGAAATTAATGTGGACATTCATGGAATCAGAGATGGTCCTCAGCTTGGAAGACTGAGAATCCTGAACAAGGTGTGCTGCTGCTTACCTTTAACTGTATTAGGTTTCTTTACATTATCCCATATATGCTGTAATTTTTTCAATTGGCATTTTGTGTGCTTTTGCATGAGACTTCCAAATTTCCAGGCTTATTTTTTTAAACCTATATGTATGGTCACATGCAGAAATTAGATATATATGCTTATATATCCACATATACGGTTCTGAAAATTTTTCCTTTGATTTGCACTTTGCTCAGAAGCAGAATATTGCCTTTTTAGCTAGGTAGCCATCAGATAAACTGCTGGTTGTTACTTTTGGACTATGGAGATAAACATTGGCTGGAGTTTTCCAAGAAACACATTTTAAACAAACAGTTGAAGAAAAAGTGTGCCATGTCAACCTGGGACTGTGCATGCGTATTTTCAAGATGGCCCATCTATTAACTATTTTCATTTGATGCAGCATCCGAGGCTTTTTGAGGGGCTTAAGTTTTATCTCATGGGAGATTTTATATCTTCTTACAAGGGATACTTGCAAGATCTTCTAATTACTGGTGGAGGAAGTATTCTGCATAGAAAGCCAATTTCTGGAGTCCAAAACCAGTTAGTGGGTTCTTCAACACCTTCAACCTTCATAGTTTACAGCAATGAGCTGCCTGACAACTGTGATCCGAGCAAGAAGGATATAATATTAAGCAGAAGGCAGGCAGACGCAGAGGATCTAGCAATTGCAACTGGAGCCAAGGCATTAAGCAACTTATGGATTTTGAATTGCATTGCGGGCTGCAAGTTGCGAGATGTTGCCGAATGACAGATAAATATCTATCTGTGTGTGTCCATACATGTTTCATCAAATCTCTAGTTATATGTGTTATTTATTGAAGGAAAATTTACTTTAATGTTCTAACTATGTAACATCTTTAATTGAAGTTAAAGCAATTACCTAGTCTATCTGGTGGCTGAGTCACTATAGTTGAACATTGAGGTAGACAAGATGCTTAGTGCTCAAAAGAGTCCAATAAATATGCAAAGATCAATCAACATGAATTGCTGGCTTGAAGAAAAGACTTGTCTACCTGTTGCCAGAACAGAGTGCAAACTGCAAAGTTTGTGCCTGCTTTGCTTGAAGAAAAGATTTGTCTTAGGGTTAATACTTGCCACTCGGTTTTTTCATAGGTATAGAAAATTGCAAGCAATTCAGTTTTGCTACATATGCATCTCATGCAGAGAATAAGTAGAATCCTCGGAGCTTAGGGTAAGGGCTTACAACTGGAGATGGTACACTAGAAAGCCGAACTAGTTAAATTGTCTCTACTCGGAAATGTTACAGAAGCCATATATAGCCTTATTATGAATGTTAATCCAAGATGAAGATATCCAAAACTTGGAGTTTTTCCCCTGTCAAATGTTACACCAAGGCTCGCTGGTAAAGGGTGTTTTCAGTGCACAAAGCTTCCACACTGGAGTCCCTAGGCGTTTCCCTGTCAAATGTATTGGGGGAAAAGGAAAGAAATGAAATAAAATGCCAGGCTGCGTACCTCCAGCTTTTTTATTTGCCATCACCCTCTTCTCTTCTTCTCACGCAGGAACAGGAGACTTGCCAGCATTAATCTCGGCTTTGTGATTTGCACATTCGACATTCTTCTCCTTGTGTGTTGAGATCATTGCATCAAAACGTTCAAACATTTGCTCTAATGCAGAAATCTCATCATTGATATCCAATGCAGGCATTCTCTTCCTAAAGCTACGGATTCGTTCAAGCCCTGCTGCCGTGTCTGCTTCAATTTTCCCCATTGTTGTCCGAATTATTCTGTGTTTCTCCCTTGCATCTTTGTATTTCCTCTTTAAGGAGCGATAACTGTCAAGAGACTTCAAGAGTTGCTCTGAAAGCGCCCTGCTGCGCTCCTGAAGTGCTGCACTGCCCTGAGCCTCGCCTGCTAAGCTAGATTTCTTCTCCTTCTGCTCAGTAGCAGAAGCTTTTAGCTTCGCCAACAATGTCTCATTTTGTGCCTTGAGGTCATTGACAAGCTCCTCCATCTCATTCAGTTCATGAACCTTTTTTGCAAGCTCCACGGCCATAATTTCCTTTTCCTTTCCCAAGCTTGAACACATCACCTCTAGGGTCTTTCGTGCTGCCATGCTAGCACTGAGCTGTTTCCTTAACTTCTGATTTTCATCTGTTGGCTCTTGAGGCTTCTTTTCCCCTGCCGCCACCGGGACAAAACTAGTCCTAATCTCTGTGTTGCACCGCCTAAGCTCAGCCACCCTTTTCCGGCCAGATTGAGATTTTTCAATCCTCGATTTAACATCATCCAGTATGGTCATCATTCCAGCAATCCTTTGCGCCTTACGGCCATCATTGTATTTACTGATGGCCTCGTTATGATCTTGAATCAATTTCAGCAGTAGCTTGACATTTGTGGCAATTCCTGAAGCATCAAGGATGAGAAATCTAGGTAGTATAATCCTACCGAGGAAGTTGAAACCAATAATGGGCATTGGCAGACTTGCCAGCCAGACCATCCAGAGCAAGGCCTTTGAACATCACTTTGGACTGTTTTTACCACACATATTCATACCATTATATTTCTCACCATGTTTTTTCTTAAGTCTTATGATTGTTAAAACTTTTGCCTAACGTATTGAGTAAATTTCATTGGTTCAGTCAAAGCAAGAGCATCCATGCCGGAAAGATGAAGAACATAATCAGGATTCGAACCATATTCTATATGAGACAGAGAAACATACCCCACCTTGTCCATTAGGCCTATTCTTAGAATTATTTCTTATCAACCTTTGGCCAAAAGAGCATATACATGTTTATCAAAAACCTATAGGCAATATTGTTTATGCAGCAGATCATTCGCTCTCTCCAGCCCATTCAACAATGATAAAAAGAAAAAATGGTTGAAAATAGATTGAAATTAAGAGAGGGGGGGAGGGTAGGATTTGAATTACCTTCAAAACAGTAACCCTCTGGCCTTTCAGCTTGGCTTGGAGGAAGGGGTGCCAACTCAGGAGATGAAAATGCTATAGTTCTATTAGCATTCTCCATGTGGGAACAAAAATCAGAGGAGGAAAAAAAAAATCTTCAAGTGCAAAAAAAACAACACAACTTTAGTCTCCTCTCTCTCTCTCAAGTCATAGACATTTACCAAGCAATGAGAAGAATAAAAAAAAAAAAAAAAAGAAGGGTGTATTGATTTAATATAATTCAATAAAAATATATTTGATTAATATTATATGTTGTTTATGTTGAGAGATCCGAAAAGAGAGAGGGATTGCTTTTGCACTCTCTCTTCCTCTTCTTCTCCCCTCTCTTTCTTTTTCTTTCTCTTTCTCTTACTGGGGGTTGCTTCTGGTTTCTTGTTCTTGTAATTTAGCAGCCATGTGCTTTGATGGCGTTGGCTCATTTGAGAATTGGCTGGTTCTTGGGTTTCCAATGATGCGCAATTTTTGGTGATTGTTTGACTTTTTTTATTGGCCGCTTGCTGCTTTGACTTTCTTTACACCAAAATGGGATTTGCATCCTATATTTACGTAATGGCTTCTGTATCCGTAGCTTACATGCTGTCTTGTCCTACACCAATGCGGGAATGAATCAAGGGGCCCCATCTCCCATTTTTTACCCCCCTTGATTTAATTCGATGCATGCATCTATGCAGTGGAACTTGCCAAGCTCTAATCAAACGTTTGTCGCCACAAAGTCGCGTGATTTGGTGGTAAAGGTTTATTGAAGTTGTTAGTGTTCGATTCTGACACCAATTAATTGGAAAAATGAAAACAAATTAAACATTCGTTTCATTCTTAGTTTGTTAAGAAAATGTTTGTGCGCATGCAAGAGGAGTATTATGCATTTTCGTTTATTCGATTAACTGTACAAGACAATTGTTCTGTCAACGAGCACATTGGAGCCAACCGACGAAGCACAGGTTTTTCAAGGCTGAAGGTCTATTCCCATCATACCCATTTCATTAAAACAAAAAAAAAAAGAGAGAAAATCTACCAAAAGTATACAAAACCAGAATTCATTATCCATTTACTAACTCCCGGGTTCATGCAAGAGGTCCAGCCACAGTTCATTCCAACTGCCAAATTAATGATCCAATATCCAAAAAGGGCATGTTTTGGTGACATTAATGTCGCTCGACTATCAACAAATTCTGTCAGAATTCTCTTGGAAGTGCGTGGGGTTGGTTGGAAGCTGCGAATTTACCACAACGCTCACTGAACCTGCGGTTTCTTTCTTTCTTTCTTTTTTTTTTTTTGTGTGTGGTTCGGCTGTTTTCCGAAACTCCCGAAGAAAAAAAATAATTGAGTAGAGTTTAAATAAATTCATAATTATTGTATTTTATGCTATACAAATAATATTTTATATTATATAAAAGAGATTTCTATTAATATTTATTATAATTGTCTTTATACTATATAAAATAAAATTTGTATAATATAAAATATTTTATACGTAATATAACTGTGCTTTTTTTTTTTTTTTTGGTTGTCTTTTTCACTCCATTTGAGCACATAAGATTTATGAGTCCGAGTAGACTTTTCCTTCTCTAAAATGCTTTTGCCCATAACGCAGTAACTACGAATTTCGTGGCTTTCCTGGTCCACATCCCGAATCCAGTAATTATGAATTTGTGCTTTCGGTACACACTGTAACGCCCCATTGATTCGCGCGCCGTGCACATTTCTCGCACATTTTCAAGTCAGGCGAGTCTGGGTTGCATCTAAATCCTGTTACGTGTGTGCATGTTTGACACCGGGGGGGAATAACTCAGTGGCTATCAGGTATGAATTGTCCAAGTTATATGAAATTTTGATTTTTAAAATTCTGTATCTTAACCCGATACAGAGTTATATGAAATTTAAAATATATCTCGTGGTACAATTAATTTTTTTTATTGAAAAAAAAGGGTTAATTGGATATATACATTAATTATATGTCACCTGCCGGTGACAGAATACCGGGAGGGCCCTGATCAACGGGCGGCGCAAATCCTCGCCGTTGGTCTCCCGTTCTTCGTATTCTAAAAGTAATCCAACGGTTTGGACTGACACTTCCGTTGACAAAACGACGACGACGACGTCGTTTGCCTTCCTGAACTCGAAACCACGGGTGGCGTCAGCCTTCGGATTAGAGCGAAATTGAGACCCTCGAAGAACCGGTGGGTCTTGACGTCAGCGGATCCCCGCCTCGATCCGAGCCTGTTATCCGGATCCTTGGTCAACAACCCGGAAATCAGGTCACGCGCGTGGTTCTCAAGCGTGGAGGATGGCGGGTGGCTGGGAAAAGTCAGGTGCTTCTTCACGATGTTGCGCAGCGTAAGGTCGTTCGATGCGGCTGCAAACGGCGTCCGTCCGTAAATCAGTTCGTAGACGAGAATCCCCAGGGCCCACCAGTCAACCGCGCTTCCGTGGGACCCGCCAGAGGCGACCTCCGGGGCCACATACTCGTGGGTCCCAACGAACGAGCACGACCGGGCGTCGACCGGCTCCGCGACGAACAGCCGGTCGGGGGTCAGAGTTTGTACCTGTCTAGACCGGAAGAGCCGGTCGAGCAGGCGGGAAGAGTTTTTTCTGGAGCGCGGCCGGGTGTACTGCAAGCTAGCTGGGGAAGCGGGATCGAGAGAGCAAGATGGAGACTCAACGGCAGGGATGGCGTCGGAGCAGAGGGAGAGGTCAAAATCGGAGAGCATGATGTGGCCGTCCGATCTGACCAGGACATTTTCTGGCTTTAGGTCTCTGTAGATGATGCCCAACATGTGAAGGTACTCCAGAGTTACAAGCACCTCAGCTACATAGAATCTGAAATCCCAAGAAGACAAAAATCAGAATTTATTTATTTATTTATACACAATTTTCAGAAGGGACTCTGAATGTGATTGGATAAAGAGAATCTAAGGAGGAAATAATCTGATTTCTCGGATGGAAATGCAAAAAGTTATGAGCTTGACATGGTGAAGTATGATTCACAGGGAGTAACTGTGGGGAGTAAATTTTATTATGCTATTAATGGGAAGCGTTCGAGTACTGGAAATTTGCGGCTAAAGTCAGAAGGAAAATGAAAGAAAATCTTCGTTCTGCAAGAAAATTGAGGAAAACCCATGATGTGATTCTTATCTTTCCAAGCTTCATCAATTGATGTTGTCATTGAAATAAATTAATTAACCCAAAAAAATAGGAACCTTTTTTTTTCAAAATTCTAGTGAGAGAGAGAACTGAAGGGGACAAGACAAGACATATCATTTGATTTTCAGAACACTAGAAAACAAAAACAACCGCAGATGCTTCCATGCAAAGGGATCAATGCAATGTGGGCCTTTTGAACATCAAAAAGTCAGCGGCTTTTTTTTTTTTTTCTCTTTCGTTCTTTCTAATCTTCAATTCACACGAGAAAAAAAGAAAAGGGTTTTCATCTTTTTTATCTTTTTTTGAATTTTTTGTTTTTCAATGCATCTTGTATGGTGATTATAAGTACCTGGCTGAGGTGAGGGAGAAGCGTTTGTGAGGCTGCCTGTGTCGGAGAGAATGCAAGTCGCCGCCGGAACAGTAGTCCATGACAATGCAAGAGAAATGAGAAGCCTCAAACTCTGCATAAAGAGTTGGCAGAAATGGGTGGTCCAGCATTTTCAAGATCTTCCTCTCCATCTCCGCCCTCTTCACTTTCTTCTTCACCGCCAGCGCCTCCTTGTCCACCACCTTCATCGCATAAAAGCACGTTTCCCGCCGGTTATTATCATCGTCGTCATGATCTTCACTGTGATTACAGTTATCCACGTCCTCAGTATCGTCACGATCGTGACGGTTGTCTCTGAGGTGGCAGAGGTAGACGGTGCCGATGTCGCCGGAACCGATGCGGTGGAGGAGGTGGAAGTCACGGAGGTTGAGACCGGCCTTGCGGCGGAAAGTGACGGAGCGAATGGTGGAGGAGTAAGCGACGTCGGAGGACCTGTGAGGCTTGATGGAGAGGTTTTCCGGGGAGGATGATCTCCTCGTTGTTCTAGTTGTTGTTGTTGTTGTTGTTGTTGTTGTTGTTGACGACGCTCGCATCATCATAAGGTCAAAAGAAAAACGGCTGTAGCAACTGTCGCCGCTGGTCGAACTGTCGCTGGAATTCGCCGTCTTCAAGCTCCGATCACCGTCGGAGTCGCGGTGGCCACACACCAACATCTCGTTAACCAAAAGTGACTGTGTTTCCAGAAGACACCCCCCCCCCCAGTTTTTTTTGTTTTTTTTTTTTCTTCTTTTTCAGATAGTTCAGAAGGGTTGAAAGCAGACAGGAATCCAGGAAAGAAGAAGATTTGATTGATGAATGATGGAAGGAGGCTTTAAAGATGGCAAGAGCACAGTTATACTTGAGTCAAAATGATAGAGGGAGGAGGAGGAGGAGGGTGGACTAAGCAACAGGCTCAATGAAAGAAAGAAGGCATTAAATGCATATATTATGAAATGTAGCAGGCTTTTATTTAAAGGCTTCCAGACCAAACCATTGAATAAATTTTACTGCATACCCTAGGTATAGGGACTAATTACTGCTCACATTTCATATTTTTAAGAATTATAAAATAAAATATCTCATAATTAACAAATATTTGCCAAGATAAACAAAAGCTATGAAAAAATCAAATTGTCCTAATATATGCATAAGAATCCAAAAATTCAATTACATGTCACACTCATTCTGTCCTTGCTTTTTCTCCATTCTCTCTCTTATTTTTGAAAACCATCTATTTCTCTCTATTTTGATTTTATTTTCTATTTCTGACGTATTTGTGAGTTACTGAGTTTTTTCTCTCTCTCTTATACCCAAAAAAAAAAAAAAAAACAAAAAGCCACTATAAAAAATGAAAGTCCTAGATTTTGTTTCTTTTCCTATCGATTGCCCTCTGTTTTCAAATAACTTTTTGTTAAGATTCTAAATATAAATATGTGAGATTAAATATTATATTAAAAATATAAAAATAATAAGTGATATACAAATAAAATAAAATTATAAATTTAATATATTAAAATTTTAAATTAAAATATAATATTAAATTTTCAGAATTTAAATACTTTTGCACTGCCCATTGATTCCGTTTCTCCACCAAAACTTGTCCAAAAGGGACCACCGACGGTCGATCTGTCCATACGTAATTTGTCAACGGCGATCTTCGCCAGCACGACACTAAATTTGCTGACTGCTTATTGTCTTATTAGTCGTGCTAGCCAAGGGTTCTTTCTTATTTTGGTTCTAATTTTAGTATTTTCAGTAACCGGCTGCCCAAAAAATTAAAAAAAAATCAGAAAAATAAAAAAAGTCAAAAAAAAAGAATTTTTGTTTTGTTTTGGCTAGTCGTGTAAAAAAAAAAAACAGAAATTAAAGATTGTGTACTTAGAGTTAAAAAAAAAAAAAAAAGACAGAAAAGCAATGAAAGAAAAAAGAAAGATGATTGTACATTCTAGCTTTACATTTCCAATTTATATGTTTATTTATTTTTACATTTTTGTCAACGGGGGGTATTTTCGTCACTTTTTGGTATTATTCGTGACACTCTTTTTATTAAATTTAACTTTAATGGACCATAGGTATTTTTTTTTTAATTACGTTTAAATTACATAATATTTTTTTAAAATTTTTAAAAAAATACACGGTTCAAATAATAATTACCCCTAAATACAGAATATAAAATGTAATTTGCCCCCAAAAAATTAGGGTTTTTGAGCAGGACCCCGTTTCAGTTTCGTACTCAAGAGGCCAGTGATAACAATAAAGAAAAATGTTGTTTGATTTTGATTTCTCTAGCTTGGTTAGAGAGAGAGAGAGAGAGAGAGAGAGAGAGAGAGAGAGAGAGGGAATCAAGACAGAGAAGACAGTGGCTGTGGTTATTTATTGTCGGAGGGGTTGCGGGGGAGACAAAATCGATAATAAATGAGTTAAAAATTAAATAATTTAAATTTGAAATTTTAAAACTTTAAAATTTAATATATCTAAAATTTAAATTACCCAAAATCCAAATTGTTAACAACCCGATCTGAGTTTAACCAACCCGTCCATTACCGTATGCCACCTCTAGGGTTAGTAAATTGGGTGCCCACTAAAATTAGAGTTTTGACTGCGCGGTGAAAACTCTTGTCATCCGGCGTTTTTTTTTTTTTTCTTTTTTTTTGGTGGGTAATTGCAATTTGTTTTGCAAAAACTGTTGGATGACGAAGAGCTTGAGGCACGTGCGGGGAAGGCCGACAAGGGGTCTGTCACGTGGCGTGGGTTGCTTCCATCTTGTGTCAAAATGCTTTGGAATTCTACGCCGCGTGTGGTCGGTCTCCGTGTTCTTGGACATGAATCAAACTGGTAGTCGGGCGTTGGGTGGAGAGGTCGAATCAATAATTAGCTGATAATCTTCGGTGTAAATTTACAAAAACGATAACTAATATATTTACAATTTTTTTTCCTTGGATCATTAAATATATATATATAGTTATAGTTATGAATCTACTTATGGTTTTTTGATTATTTGGGGCTCCAACCTCAACTTATTCAAATTTGCACAAAATATAAACTTTAATTTTTTTTTAAAAAAAAAAATTACTCTATTCACTTAAATGCGGATGACTTAGTGACCAAATTGATCAAAATGTAAGAAATGGCATCAACCCCAGAACAATGGGTCAATTGCTAAGTCTATTATTATTTTTAATGAATTAGCTCAAATTATAATTCGAAACTTGAGATTTTCGATCACAGAGATGACTCAAGTGTTAGAGAATTATAATTCATTAGTTGGGTCCATTATTCTAGTACGAAAACGATCTACTCGCTATGAAATTTTTCTTTCGCCTTTTACTCTGTTCCCTCCCGATCCTTGCATGGGATTTATCCTGTACAGGACTTATCTTCTTGACCCAACACCTTAGACAATTCATACTTTTATCTGTCTCATCCAATCAATGCCCAATCATCTTTCCTCCCCAATGGACCACCGCCACATCCCTCTTTTTTTTTTTTTTTTGGCTATATATATATATATATAAGCCTAATTGGTTGTATGTTGAATCCAATTTGCTTCTGAGTGTCAACTTCAAATATATTTCTGAATGAATTGAAGAAAGCAATGTAGAAGTGTAGGGGGGGACAGACGAGCAAGAAATTGAAATCCACATGGGCGAAGAAAACAGTTCCTTCATGACATGTCGGCAAGAGTGGAAGCAAGAAGATGGTGAGGATTAACTGCTGGTGCTGTTAAGGTTGATTCAAATATTATTGATGGAAAACTGGGACCCCCCCCCTTTTGAAAACGGAAAAAGAAAAAAAAAAACACAGGACTTCAAAGTCGGTCGAAACCTGATTATTTTTGTACTATTTCAATTTTCACAAGCATGGTCACATTTGTGATCAGAGTATAAAATGGGAGGTTACTGATTCATTGGGACCCACGATAGTTTAGATGGAATGAGGTGCCTAGCAAAAGGCCAACAAAAACTGCAACAAGTTGGGCAGTAGTGTGCATTGGAGACTTTGACAAATTGTCCAAGTTGAGAAATTCAAGCCCCCACATTTAAGAAAGGCTTTGCTTATTGGCTGATGTCAATGACAAAAATTGATGAACAACCCAAGAAACCAAACATCAACTATTTACTCACATGATTAACAAGCACAAGACATGTGATGCAAGATGTTACGTCACTCGTGCTGGTGAATGGTGATAGATTGGCTAGCTAGACAGCCTACTGGAATATTGTAGCCATGAAGTTGAGTAACGTAGTTCATCCTCTGCATTGTCCAAAATCCCTTCCATTTTTTCATGTAACCACCATTGCCACATGCAGATTTTTTTTTTTTTTTTTGGTTAAAGTTAAGAAGCATACTGGATGATGAATTAATTGTACAACAAAAGGTTGTTAATCACCCTCGTCTCATAAATCACCTTTTCTCTTGTCTAGATTTGAATTTGAGACTTAACTTTAATTTGGAAGCTTAGTCCTTAGCTAGGGATAAATGAAATCAGATAACTTGACATGTCCTTCAAGACTTTTCATTTCAATGAAAATTAGATGGGCTATTATCTTTTACCCTTTTAATTAGGTTGTTAAGGGTCTATTAGGTACTGTCATTTAATTTTACTATTACAGTGGACAAATTGATGACATAGAGCCCAACTGTAATTAAATGTAATTAATTAATTGTCAAATTTGTAAAATGCAAATATAATCCCAGACACATCTTAAACAGTTTAGGCATCAGTACACTGATCTCAGGGTGACAAGGCCGTGTTTCAAAGACAAAGTGATTGCTATAAATTAATCGGAAGGGAAACCAGCCCATATGGCATGGAGGATACCTAAACAGCCAATCATCTGGTGACATTTTATAAGTAAAGGAGCAATCATTTACTTAGAACATAATGTGGGGCCAAAAATAACGTCTATAGAAAGATTCCTTTTTGAAAATTAAAAATAGTAATAAAAAAAAGCAATAGAAAAGAGAGAGGATTCTTAAAGAACAGGTGACTGCAGCTCAGAATTCTAAGCCATAAAATTTGGTGAACAAAAAAAAGTAATAAAGCATTCCAAATCCCTGGCTTCAAACTTTCTCATCTCACTTGGCAGGTACGGTGGCCTAAAATGTTTTGTTCCTTTTTTTGTTTTTTTTAATTTTTTTATTGGGATCATTTTATCATTTTACTTCTTTTGTTATTCGGCAATTTTTTTTCATATATATATATATATATATATAGATAGAGAGAGAGAGAGAGAGAGAGAGAGAGTCCTATCACATCAGGAGATGGAGATGTTTGCCATCTTATTGCTGGGGAACTTTGAAAAGGTAAAAAAAATCTTAAACCTCAAGCGATCGCTAAGATTATGAGAGGATTTTACATCGAATATTTATAAGATTTGAGAATTGAGACAACTACAGCTCATCTATTGGCGCTGCTCCATCTCCTTTTCCTGTTTTAAGATTCCCATTAGGACCATTGGATCTTCTTATTACATCACATGTGAACAATACATATAAACTGGAATATGTTTTCGAGGTAACTAAAAGTCATTCGCTTGGCGGCATTGACAAGATTTGATTACTTTTGTCGAATTTTCCCTTATATTGTTTTCGACAATGTCCCCTAAAAAAGAGTTGTTTCGGGAAATGAAAGCCTGCAACAAGTTATTGTTCATGTGTCTCCCCGTTTCTTCTTCTTTGTTTTTCGGGGGAATCAACGAGAGGGAAATAACATTTACAACAGTGGTATCATATTTTTAAATGAAAACAACAAATTTTTAAATAGAAGACAAAAAAATATATTTAATTTAGTTAACAACTCGTGACTAATCATTCAATGTTAGTTTCTTATTCCCCGACAAATGAATTTTGTTAATCCTAATAATTAGACTATTATGTCTGGTAATGTCTATTAGACAACACAACATGTGACTGTCCAACAATTAAAACAAACACGAAACTGCAGAATCCATATAAATTGTGGCCTACGAGATTTATTAACAAAGATAGCTATCCACACATGGCTCCAGAGATCGATGTGGCTCCCATTACCCAACAAAACAGCAAAATTCTCCATGATCACTAACCCCTATCCTTCTTCCCCTTCCGCCAAAGAACGTATCGCAGGCCGAGGGAGGAGAGCCGGGCTGGGGATGCACTTCGCTTCCAAGGCCATAGTTTCCACTCTCCACGTCGTGCCTGTATGGCCTTCGCCCACTGAACCTCCCTTTCTTTTGCCAGTTGCCATAGCCATTTAGATAGCAAACAGCTGTTCCTGTTCATCAACCAACCCGCTCCCAAGACCCCCTCTTTTTTTTTTTTCTTTTTTTTTTTTGTTGACAAACGCATTAAGATATCTTCAATTAATAGTGTGAATATGTTTTTAAACAATATTTTTATTGAATACTTATTAATAATATAATCTAATTAGTGAAAGATGGTTTTATATATTATTATATTATTAAGAGTAATAATTTTAAATATAATTTAAGATATTCTTAATTTAATTATTATTTAAGATATTTATCATTTTTCTTTTTAATACATATAAAAATTTTATTTAAATGTATTTATAATAGTCTAAAAAATTAATGTATATATATATATTATTTACCCTATTATTTATAAAAAATTATGTAATTTAAAAATAAAATTAATAAATTTATTCAAAAAATTTTAACAAAATGAAGTTCTAAGACAAGCAGTGGACTCGACAAGAGACATGTAAGCAAAAATTTTGTGAGTACAAGACACGCTGCCTCGGATGAGTAGCGTAATACAAGACGTCCTTTGAACTTGTGGAAGGAATCAGCCCCATCTACTCCCCGAACAAGGACAATAAACGAGGCATTGATACTCTCACACAAACTCCCAGTCTCATAAAAATGCCGCATGAGCTCCCGAATATCCTTCCTCATCATCTTCCGTTTTTGCATAATGAGTAAAGCCGTCGCATTCCTGAATAGCACACAACAGGAAAGGTCGTTCCGAGCTCCCACTATCAGAGTCCGAAATCTGATGGAAAAAAGAGCCCGGCCCCACCACCCCGTAATGCTGCCTTTTTAGCAGAGTTTCAAGGCTCTAGGAATGCAAAAGGATATGAACTTCAAAAAATATGCCAAATTATCATGAAATATGATACGAATGCAAGGAAAATTGGACCTTCGATGACATATCAAGGCCAAAGAACAGCACAAGAAGATTGGAATATGGTTGATGAGCCTGAAATAAGTGAAAAGTAAAGGCCAACAAAAAAAAGAAACAAACAAGAAATCCAAATGCAGTTCATTTCAATGAAGTATAGCAAGAAAAATAAGTAGGAGAAAAAGCCAACGAAAGCAGCCCACCAATATTCCCGGTGGCTTGTTGATAGGCCAACAACAGGACAAAATGGGTCGCATTTCAAGTTATATAAAGAAAGCGGGTGTTACTTGAAAGTCACGACAATCCCAGGAAGTATTATCAAATAACTTAGGGAAACTAAATTAATTTCATAAGATTAACAGTTAGACATACTACTATCATAGTAACTGTATCACTAGTAACCCAAAAGTAGGTCAAAAAAAAAAAAAAAAACAGGAGACTTGGAGAAGGAATCCAAGAGAGGAATCCAAGTTTTTCTTTCTCAGTACCATATAATGTCCACCAAATGTTTCCAAATATGTTCTAATTTCAACTTAAATTTAAAAACATAATAATTTGTGATTGGAAATCTGACAGTCAGATTTGTCCCATTGTCTATGACGAGAATGATGTCAAGAATTCAAAGTTTATCGTATGGGCAGGATTTCGATATATATATATATATATATACACACACACACTAGATTTCTTTTTAATACTATATGTAACTTGATAAATAACTTTTTAAGTTAAATAATAATTAAAAAAATAATTACATTGATTATTTTATTAGTAATAATAAAAAGATACAATTAAAAATTTAATATTTTCAAGTATATAGGTCTAAAACAAAAGTACAATTAAAATTATTAGTTTACTCTCAATTTATGTGATTCTTATTTTGTTTCATTAAAAATTTTTCATTTTTTCATAATTATTAACATACAATCAATTATATTTATTAATAGTAAATTTTTTTGATTATTAATTTATCAATTACAATAACAAAACTCAATTACAACATTAAATAAATACTTTCAGTTCAATTCAAAATAGAGGTGAAAAAAGGCCAAGTTGAGTCAAGCTATTTTAAGATTCAAATTATTCATATTTCAAGTATATTTGATTTCAAGCTTATTAAATTTTAAATATATTATAATTTGAGTCAAATATTAGAACATGACACAACTACTAAAACATGATACAATAGAATTGGAATGAACGAGGAGTCAAAGGCATATGTAGTTAGGCTACTCATGTCGACTGAATTAATTTTTTGAATACATGAAAAGAGATAAACTCATTAGTGCATACAAGTGTAAATCAAATTATAATATCATATTAAATAATACATTAAAACTTGAAACTATATATCTACTCAAATACTTTAACTAATAAATTGTAAAACTCATAAATATTATAATTTAGCATTTCTTTTTAATATTTTGTTAATTTAAAATTTTATACTCTTAACAGTTATAATTTAATCATAGACATATTATGCATGGTCAACTTTTGTATCTCTTTGCAGCTTTCCACGTTACCATGAGCCCATGACTTTTAACTTTTTTTTGACCTGTAACTAGAGGGCCACCTAATCGCTGGCAGTCAGCATTTTTTTTTTTTTGTTTTTTGTTTTCCATTTCTATTAAAAACCTTAAACGTTCCATTTGAGATTTGATTTTCTAGGAACCTTTCTTGCTTCTATTCAGTTTTATTAGTCTATTTAATTAGTTGAGTTGGAAGTGAGAGTTCAAAAGGCATTTATATAATTAATAACAAGGACTAGAGATTTTTTTTTTTTTGTTTTTTTTGCATTTATATGTACCACAATTTAAACCCTAAACTTAAAACTAAAAATTCAAAATAAAATATTTTGTGGGAGAAGGCTGGCCCATATCCATATTTGATCTCGTTCGAGTAGATAGAGTCTTGCTGCTTCCAAAATGAGATAAAAATTTCGTTTTGCTTATCCAAAAGCCCACTATCACGAAGTCGATTTTAAGAGGGTAAAAAACAAAAATTAAAAATAATAATAATTAAAAAAAAAAAAAAGAAAGAAGGCCCACCATCATGAAGTTCCCCAAGTAAGAGTTTTCATTTTGCGTGTATTATTATAATAATTTTAAAACTAAATTAACCAAAAAACCAGGAAATTATATTTTTTATTAATTTTTTCAATTGTGTCCACCATTTCAGTGCCCCTATAGTTTTTTCTATTGTATAATATGATCAACAGTTGTAAATTGTGATTTTTACATTATTATATGCACAGACACATATATACAAACATATTATTAAATTTAAAAAAAAAAAAAAAAACAGAACGATATTACATTATTACTACAGCCGCCACGCCATTACTTTTACTAAAACTCATCTAATTTTTACGATATACTTCAGGAAGATTCTTGCTTACTCTATATAATTTATTTACACATTTCATCTTAATTATAAGAATATCTTATATTTTTTAAATTAAAAAAATAAAAATCCGTCTAAAATGGTAGGGGGCTTCTGGTGCCAAACGAGGGGACTCAAATGACCTCGAGAAGGCGACAACTTGAGTTGCTTAAATAAGCAGACCGTATCGCAATAAGTTAAAAAGACTGGACGAGACCCCAACACAGTCTTTTTCGGCTCGCGGACCAATGGGCTGTGCCACCCTTCGCTCTTTATTAGTCTATGTAGGATTGTAGGATTTTGTTTTTTGTTTTTTTTTTTTTTTTTTTTGTTTTAATAACCATCTAGGATTTTAATTTTTTATATTGACAAGAATAAAATAAAAATAAAAATTATTATTTATTTATTTATTTTTAAATAAAATTTATTATTATACATGTTGTGACTTTTTTAATATAAAAGATATGATATGATTATACTAATTGATTATAATTTTATATTAATTGTAAATGTGTATTAAATAATTATAAATATATAATTTGTATATCTAAAATTTTTTTAATATTATTAAAATTAAAAAAAAAATCTTATTTGTTTATTTTTATCACGTAATAGTTTTTAATTTATAAATAAAAAATATTTAAAAACTCTCTTAAATTTTTTTTTTGAAAAAATATACAAATTTTATTTTCTGGTATATTTTTTATTTTTTAAAAAATAATAATTGAATTTCCTTTTAATTGTTTTCTTTTTTCTTATTAAAAATTATACCAACTAAATCTTCTTATAAAAAAATTACTTATAACTTAAGTATATAATATTTTTTACTTCTTTAAAAATAAAAATTTTATTTTATTTTTTTAATAAATTAAATTAATAAAATAATTATTTATATATAGTTTTTAAAAAAATAAATAAGAGTCTATTTAAGTTTTTTTAAATTTATTTTTTCTATCAATGTTTGTTTTTATATAATAATAAAACAATTACAACATAATAGAAAAAATAGTGCTACAATATAATTGTCTTGTTATTTCTAAATTCTTAATTTTTTTCATGGATTTTTTCTTTTTCATCTCTAAATTTTTGAAAAAAAAATATTTTCAATTTTTTATTTATTTTAAAAAATAAAAAATACTCTCAATATCATCTTCTTATTTTTTAAAAAATTAATTATTTTTAAATAATAAATTTTAATTTTTTATTTTTAAAAAAATTATTAACAATTTAAATTATTTTTTAATAATTGTATAAATATATATTGATCGTTGATATTATAATAAATTAAATACAAAATTCTTAATTATAAATTTCTCTTTTTATAAACTTAAACAGTAAAGATAATAAATTTTCAAATTTTTTCAGTGATAATTTTAGTTATAATATTATTTTAGGTATATATACTTAAAATTATAAAACTTTGTATTGTATATTTTTATTTCTTATGTTTTTTAAAATAATTATTTTAGGTCATTAAATTTTGACAAAAATATGTAATATATATTATAATTTTTTATTTATTATTAGCTTATTTTATGATTAATGAAATGATAATTATAATTATTATTTAATTTATAAAATAGGTGTCGAATCGTACGTAGAGCATAAATGAAATAGATCTCATTTCTTCGAAATACTGTCAAATGCCAATGCCAAACGAGTTTAATGTTATTTCACATTTTATAGTTGTAAAAATATTTTAATAATTTAAAATTTAGATTTAGATTCTTAAAATCTTAAATTTTAATTTTAAATATGAAATTCTCTGGTTGAAAAACCCAAAAGGAGGGGAGGGTATAATTTTCCTCGAGGGAATTCCCTTTTCCCCGTTACTCTGTCAGCATTTGGAGGACGTCTACTATTATGTCACTTGGCCAACCTTTAATGAGCCTTTAACCCACTAATAAGCAACTCATTTTCTCTGTGTCTAGAGATAGTCAAGAGAGAAAAGAAGTTCTAGAGCTCTCCTCATTAAGAGCTAAGAGTGGAGCATTTTGGGTTTGGCTGAGAAAGAGATGAGGCTTTGAAAGTGTTTTTTTTTTTTTGTTAAATCTCCATTGCTCTTTTGGTTTCCCATTCAGACAAAAGGGTACAATGAGGAAGAAAATATTGGCTATACAGTGCCTTCTGCTCCTGGAATGCTATTTGGGTATTCTCCGTTTCTTGTTTGGTGACCATTTCTCTGTTTATTTTCTTCTTTTACATGGGGTTGGTTAGTGGGGAAACTATTTGTCATCTATTTATTTTCAGTTTCTTGGTTTCTCTGTTCTTGACTTTTTTGGATGAAACATCTTGAGCAGAACATGGCTTCAATGGATGTCAAGTTACTGTTTTGTTTATATATATAAACCACATTTCTAGTAGGCTGATCTGGTTTTTTTCTGTTTATTTTTGTGGTCGACAAAAAAACATTCTCGACACTTGCATTGAGTTACATTTGTTTTTTTTTTTTTTGGTGTTTTCAATTATTTGTTGGACTTTCATGAAAGTGGTCCCTGGTGGGTTAAAATTGGTTTTCTTTCTTTTTCTTTTTTCACATCAAACATCACTGGGTAAATTTTCAATGTCACTTGTTCTCTCCCTGTTTACTGTCATGGCATTAATTAAGAGGAGGTTTATGCTAAAATTGACAATTATTAATTGCTTCGTTTGTTTTGTTTCTTCAGTTTGCTTTGACTTAATGTCTCATTTATTCTCGTTAGTATATTTTCTTTAATATATTATCATCTTGAGAATCAAACAGAACACATTCTGTTTTTTTTTTATGACGACAACGCTGAGAATAAAAAAGGATGTGGAGGAAAAAATAAAAAAAGGTGAATTAGCAGACACCCTTTGCTTCTCAAGTGCATCATACTAGATGCTGAAGGGAAAATTAATTTTCACGGGTGTTCATGGTCCAATTGCTGCTATGCTAAGATGATAGGAAAAAGTTAAAAAAAAAAAAAGCTACTAAAATAGGTTGGTTACAGATATAACTCTTAATCAGATATTTTATGGAGTTAGATAATGGCAGATCAGGTTCCTAAAGAGCCCCTGATTTGATGTGTTTGCCGTTTCCATATTAGTGCAATTATGTGGGAACATTGTGGAACTTTAGTCAGATAGATAGGGAGAGGGTAACCCTCGAGAAAATAGTAAAAGCTAAATCTTTTTATAATCAGAAGCTGACAAGTTCGAATCACAGAAATAGTCTCATTTTAATCTGTAGGGAGGATGCTGCATGCGATGGATGATCTTCCTCTAGCTCTTGCAATTATATATCAAATTGAAAGATATGATTTTGTATTTGTGTTCAGATTTAAATTGGAATCAAATCGTGCAGTAGTAGTAGACTGGGAAGAACATTTTTTATTGCTTTTTTTTTTTTTTTCTTTTTCCTTTTCTCGTGGTACTTTAGTCTTAGTATTACTCCAGATGCCAGATACACCAAGGGTCAACTTTTTAGGTAATAAGCTGAACGCTGAACTAGATTGGATCAGTCCCAGTATTTGTTTTCTTTCCTTTGCAAATGTCAATGGAATCCAGTTCTAATTTGTATGATTAAAGCACTCCCTGAATGCATTAGTCCGTCAATCACTAATATTTTGTCTCCCTCCCTTTCTCTTTTGCCTTTTCTATTGGTTAACATATCCATCTGCAAAACTCAAGTCAATGCAATGGGGCCAACGGTGCAAGAGAAGGCGGATGCTGCAATTCCAGTTACGGCATTGTCACCTCCAGAAGGCAACACCACGTTCCTTGGCGGCACCACATGGTGCGTTGCCATCGCGGGTGCGTCCCAAATTGATCTGCAGAATGCACTAGATTGGGCCTGTGGGTTGGGGACGGCAGACTGCAGTTCAATCCAGGAAGGTGGAATATGTTTCGAACCTGAGAACCTGGTGTCTCATGCCTCTTTTGCTTTCAACGACTATTACCAACGGAATGGGAATTCTGATATTGCTTGCAACTTTGGAGGAACTGCTACTATCACTAAGAATGACCCTAGTAAGCAATCTCTGTGGCATTTCGCCTTTGTCAAGTATTTTGTCTAGTTAGAACAACGAGCTGTTGCACCAAACACCAGCTGCGCTTTTGCAATTCGAGAAATTGAAGTTCCAGAATAGGAATATGCCAATGATTTTGGAAAAATGTTCCCTAGTTCTACCCAAAGTGATCAAAATAACAAGTTCGCATGCTCGTCGGGAGCTAAAAGTTTCACTACACTGATCCTTGCCATTATTGTTGTACAGGTTATGGAAAATGTGTCTACCCTGCATCCGGGTACATTCTCATTCTCATACACTATAGCTTGCTTATAATCTTGTTCAAATTCTAGTTAGCCGCACCTTTTCTCTTATGTCATCCTAACACGGAACGTACATCTGTTTTGTTGGGGAGGTTCTCAGATCCCTTGGCTCGTCAGCACCACCACTGCGCAAGTACAGACCACAGTTTATATGGTGGAAGTGTGCTGGAATTTTTCTGCTTTTGTACATGAGAAGATGAACTTGTGGATGAAGTTGAATGTCAATCTACAAAAGCACAAGACTTCTGAGTTTTATGATATATTAAGATCACCCTTTATCTATCCTTTTGTTAAGTTTAGTTGGTACGATGATCTCTCCCTAGTTTTTATTCCCATCCTTGCTAAATGGGTTAGGAATCTATGGTTATCGTGCAATTGAATCCTCCTCCTTTTTTTCTAAACATTTTGGACCCTCGGAATAACCAAAAGAGAAAAAGAAAAGGACGTTAGTTCTTACTTCTCTGTTCTACGATTTTGGAACTTTCTAATTTCTGATTCAATTTATAATGGAAAGCAATGCAGCTAACGGGCATCGATATACCTCGTGAAACAGAGGAAGTTTGAAGGAGAAACAAAAACATAAAATAAAATAAATTGAAGTAAAATAAAATAGAAACCTTTGGCTTGCTTGACAAAAGGGCATTAATGAACTTTTAGAATACAAAGTATGGAGAGAAATTGAAAGAAACGATATAAAAACGTTCTCACATTTTTCTAATTAAACTCTCTGATTAATATAAATTAAAGTATTTATTATATTTATTTTTTAATATAATACATTTATTATCCCGAGATATATAATTTTTTTAAAAAAAATTTAATTAAATTCTCACTTAACTTACACGAATTAAATTACGAATCTCTACAAAACAAAAGGTAGGGAATCATCTGTCCAATCTTCAGTCCTTGTCATTCACTAAAATTTTTGGTATTGGGCAGTGTTCTCTGTATCGTGTCTGACATCAAGACCTAAAAGATCACCCATGAGTTATGTCTTGACGATGTCAAACCAGAGACACAGAGCCATCTTCCACTGCTGTTCTTCTTTTTCATTTTTTTTCTTGTCTTTAATAAGAATATTGGTTTTCTCATTTTAATCATTTTCTTAAAACACTTCTAACAATTTTTATTGTCTACTCTAAAATCACATTCAATCTATATGTTAATTTTTATTTTTCTTTTCTCTCAGGGAGTTGCATTATTAGAGCTTAGTTACGTAGAGTGGGGTAAAAAAAAAAAAAAAACTTAAATGTCAAAAAAAAAAAAAGTGTATTGCAATTGACGTCATATTGCATCTGTCTCTCTTCACCGACCTCGATTGCATAGATTTTACATAATTATTAATATTAATTTGCAAACCAAAACCTTCGATCCTGCAGCTGAAATGCTAGCAAAACTTATTTTATATATATATATATATATATATATATATATACTGTTTCGAGTCACCTAGTAATAATGGCATTTTTTAAAGTAAACTTCCTTTTCATTAATATTCAATAAAAGTTATAATTTTTTATAAAATAAAATAAAATAAAAACTCCTATTATTAAAATTAAATTTATAATATATTTATATTTTAATATTAAAAAATAATTAGTTTATATTATATGTAAATAACGGTGTGTTATTTATACATAGAAATTTAAAAATTATTTATTTAAAAAAAAAAACTTTTTGATTCAATAGATATATATATATTTTTTTTAATGTGTCCATTTATAAAAGGACATTTATGTATGACTACCAAATAAATTGAGTAAGATAACTTTTTATATTTTGAAAATATATTATAATTTTTTGTTATTTTTAAAATATTAAAAATATAATAAATCATCAATAATTTAAAAATCAAATGTATAAGTAGCAATATTTTTTCATTTAGACCAACACTTTGTGAAATATTTATTATAAAGAACCTAAATAATAATAATAATAAATAAGTTTTGAACTACTTATTTTTTCACATAATTGACTTCAACAACAAACTCCCTGTTTGTTTAAGTGACACGTTTAAGGTCCTCTGTCAATATCCTTTTCATGGCAGCCAGGGACCAGCAGTAGGAGCAGGGAAATAAATGGGGCTCATTTAGATCATGGATTGATCCTTTGTAATCTGCAAGTAAGTACAAGATATGTAATAATAATCAATGTATGAAATGAATTCGTTCCTTTTCCCCATTTGCTTTCTCTTGGTTTTTGTATTTGCTAAAACGTTTGTTCTTGCTTTTGAGGGGAAAAAAATTTAAAAAAAAAAATTGTTTCTATGATATTATTTTATCAAAATGGCAGTTCAAGTATTTTATGTTTGATTTTCCTCTAATTAAAACTGTTTTTTCAAATTTTTATCATTTTTTGGGTCTCACTTTCTATGAATTGCAATAACAATTTTTGGTCCAATGGGCAAACGGAACCCCTTTACGTTTTAATAGCTTTGATTATAAAATACCTTTAAAGCCTAAAAATTGATCTTAAGATGTGGGGACTTGAACATGTTTTATGCATCCTCAAAATCTGTTGATCTTTGGAATCGCCTTTGTGGGGGGATGCAAAAGTGCTATTCTGCCATATATAAATTTCATTTTGCTAATCGTAAACGCGAAAAGAAGAGAACCAAGTCGGCGTAATCGACGATGTGGGAATTGAAATGGGTTCGTCCCAATGTAGTTTTGCATACAATAGAGACCTTGAAAGCCCATATGGCACTTCCGGAACCAGAACATTTGGGGGACAGAACAGGCCACCCGTAGTCAACAAGCGAGCAGAGTTTTTTGAGATTGGTCCAATGATTAACGGCCCAATTTAGCCCGAACAATTTTGGAAGTGTCCGAATCATAGTTTTTGAGCTTTTTGTTTCAGAATCTGAATGGATCCAGAACTGCAGTTGATCACACAAAGTCTGTTAATGGACTGCTGCTTTCCCCGTCCCTTTCCCCCAACCCACCTCGTGAGATTGAATCAAATGACGAAAGGATGGGGTTTAGTCGAGGTATACGTTGAGAGACTATTGTGATTGCAGGCAGTTTTGAGTTTAGGGCACTTGATTGAACCCTGACAAATAATTCAAGCGGTTCGTGCCCTTGGCGGGATCTTCATCAATCCAAAATTTAATCACTAAAGTCGGGGGTTTTGTAATTGGAAAAGAAAAAAAAAAAAAAAAGATTTTCGTATGGACGATTCATATAAACGAAGAATCATAGCAAACGGTTTTGTTTGACAAGGGTTTGAGGAGCTTTCAAACCAAGTTGCAAAATAATGGGAATTGATGGCTTCTGTGCATCCAATTTTGTGTCTCCCTACTGTTCCAAAGGCACATGATTACCCATCCTTAGACCACAACCTTCCATATATTTCACAAAGGCTAAATAGATATAAAAAGAGTAGATACTTGCCTAGCCATAGCGGCTTGTGGCTGTGGACACAGCACCTTTTTCTATCTTATCCAAACCTTTAGCTCTTTTGTTTTCTTCCGATTCCTTCGCGGTGTCATAGGAGGCATGCAGGCCGAATAAGAAGTAATATATCAGCAGAATGCCAGTCCAGACACCGAATCTATTGAATGATGCCATGTCTATTGATCCCATGAGGAAAATGTTGATTATGATTGAAGAAGATGGCAACCATGGCACCAACGGCGCGCCCCATAGTTTTGGCTCCTTTGCCTTTGGAACAAAGATATGAAGTGCTAAAGTAGCCAGGAACCAAATTGGAATGGTGATCACATAGCCAATCCAACCATTTCCGCCCAGACCCCATATGATTGCAGTGGCAATTGCTGAGCCAAGAATGATCGCAATGCAGGCGATGAGCTTATTGCGATTCGCTGATGTTGTGATGCCAGTACTATAGTAGCGACGGACAAGAAGAGCCAAGGCTACAAGCATGAAGACAAACAATGTGGCGATGGAAAGTAGGTTGGCAAGAATATCAAGCTTGGTAAAGAAAGCAATGATGGCTGTAGCCAGAAGCATCATAACCGTAGCATTTACCGGAGTTCCTGTCTTTTCATTGACCTGAGCTAGCCATGGCGGCATCATGTGAGTGCGAGCAATGTGTGTGAGATAGCGAGCCTGGCCTACGGCAGAAACAAGCAGAACCGTGGTCATGCCCTTCAATGCGCCCGCAGCAACGATGTACTTAGCCCAGCCCCAACCTACAGTCTCAAATGCCACGGAAAATGGGGCATCTGCATCAATCATCTTGTATGGAACCATCAGGCACAATGTCACAGCTAGCAAGCAATATGCCACTGTGGTTATCATCATGGATCCCACGAGACCGATGGGGATATCTCGAGCAGGATTTTTGGTTTCTTCAGCCATTGTGGAAACAGCATCAAATCCAACATAAGCAAAGAAAAGGACAGCAGCAGAAACAAAAATCCCTCGGGCGCCATTGGGAGTAAATGGGGTATAATTTTTCACTTCTGCTTTGCTAAGGCCTGCAATGATTATGAACAAAATCACCAAGACGTGGAAGATTGAGGCAACGTAATTAAAACGCGAGGAACCCTTTGTGCTGAGGACGGCAAGGATGCAAATTATGGAAACAATAGCGACGGCAATGGGGTCAAGGTGGCCATAGGCATCAGGAAGGCTGTGTGCTATGATGCGGAAGTCATCAGGATCGTGGTTGCAGAGGGTGGCGAAATAGGAAGTCCACGACCGGGACACGGCGGCACCGCCTATGACGTACTCGAGGATGATGTTGCCGGCAGCAATGAAGGCCACAAAGTCACCTAGCTCAACCCTCAGATAAGCAAATGAGCCACCTGAAAAGAGCAGACAACCGTTTCATTCCAGGCAGACTCTTCAAACCAATCTGTAAAGTCCAACTGGTCCAAGTTTGACCATGTAAAAAATATCTAATATTGAATCAGATTTTCACATATCCAATCACTTAAAATCCAAGGAATTGTGGCTTGAAATTAGAGATATCATTGAAGGTGGAAAATATAGAAAAGTATGCAATTCCTGACAGCTAAAGTCAACTACTGATGTCTCTTTGTGAATAAGAAAGGCTCTGTCAACTTTGTCCAAGTCCACCCCGCACCCATCTTTTCTTCCTAAATTACCGCTAAACTTCGCCGTTCATAACAAGCCAGTATTGACTGTTCGTTAAAATCAACCATAACAGCTGTCTCATTTATTCCTTGTCCAAAGGGGTTGTGTACATGTATATCTTTTTCATTTCAATGTCATTTTTCTACTAAGTTTCTGTTCTTTATAATAGATAGGATCAACAAAAAGTCCAATATTTTTTTCGCTTTTCAGTCTAAAAAACTTAGAAAATTAGAAATAATAGGAATAACGTACTACAAACAAACAAATAAAAGATCTCAAAACTTTTCTCTCCCCCGTTTAACTCCAAATCATAATTTTTAGTGACAAATCATAATTTGGTACAGAAATCGGGCAGATAGGCCAAAAATAAAAATAAAAAAAGATGCCGAAATGAAAAGGTGAGGACAAACCTGCGACGGGAATTTCCACGGCGAACTCGGTGTAGCAAAAGACAGAAAGCAAGGCGGAAACACCGGAAACAACGTAAGACAAGACGACGGCAGGGCCGGCATGGTCACGGGCCTCGAGGCCGGTGAGGACGAAGATGCCGGCGCCAATGACGGCTCCGATGCCGAACCAAATAAGGTCCCACCAGTTGAGGTTCTTCTTCATCTCGTGCTCGCTCCGGGACTTGATCTCGTGGAGCTCGGTGGTGTCCAGGGACCGCGTCAGCAGCCTGTCCTTGAATCGCATTGGGGTCTCCCGGATCGCCCTCATGTAGTTCCCAAAGCTCTGGAACGACTCCTCCGGCAGAAAGTCGTTCTTTGTGCACGAGCATCCTCGCCGCCTCTCGCCGCCTTCTTCTCCGTCTCCTCCTCCGCCATTGAAACGTCCCATTTTTTCTTCTGTAACAGTCAACATGGATTAATATTCAACCACTCTACTCTTTAAAAGACTAACAAGAGGTCTTTAGATTTAAAAAAAAAAAAAAAAAAAAAGCAGTTACCAGAAAGATGTTGAATTTACCAACCAATAGCTAGAGTTTTGGGATCAAGATTATAATAAGTTGAGTAATTGAAAGGTAAGCAAAAAGGGTGTCAGAAAATCAGCAAAAACAGGTCTAGAACACTCAAAAATCTGCAGATTTTCTCTGCAACCAAACAGAGAGAAAGAGGGCAGCTCAAGAAATCATATATGGCATATGGGAAAAGACAAAAAAACATTATATATATATATAGATTGACCTTAATGCTTACTGAGATGAGTAGGCACCCTACTGGGATGAGTTGGCACCCCTAAGGCCAGAAGAAGAATCTGCTAGAAGAAGAGGAAAATGTAAGAAGCAGGGGAAGAGACTGATTTGCATATATATATATATATATACACACACACACAGTAAGAGATTCCAATACGGCTGTTTGAGAATGCTCGAGATGACTCTAAAGTCCTGCTAAAATTGAGTTGCGTAGGTTTGTCAATGGAAGCCAACGGAAGCACTTTATACTCCAGAAAATATAGAATCATGTTTTTCAGTAAAGAAGTAAATTAAGTTCCATTATTATTATTATTATTATTATTATTATTATTATATTTCAAAACGAATTAATTCTACCCTTGGTTCTGTGAACATCAGCAATGGTCCCGGGAAATTGAGTCAGATAATTTCTAGGTCAAATTGATGACTGTCAAAACAATTCAATAAAACTAAACATAATTACTTTTTTTTTTGGGGGGGGGGGGGGCAATAATGTTATGGATCCTCTTTCATTGATGGTATACTTTATTTTGCACCATGCAATTCACCGTTCTTCTTTTTAGATGTTATCGAGGCCACGGGGCCAATGGGGGATGTCACTCTGGGAAACAGCGTTAAACCCAACATAGGCAAAGAACTTTACCTGCTTTTATGGATATATATATACATATAGAAGCAAATAGCAATGAGCTTTATCTGGGAAATTCGAAATAAATGGTGTGAAAGGCGTATGCATCCGAGTGATCCATGGAAGTCTAGGCGCACACATCAAGAACATCCAAATTGAGGGAAAAGTGGACAATATTGATGGCGATACCTTGCGTCAAAATTCAAAGTCGGAATTAAAATAAGAAAAGTCAGCCATGGCGAGCTGGCCATCCAATCCCCCATTGAACACATATTTGGACACGGGGAAATATACAATCGAGTTCTCAGAATTATTTGCCTCTTTAACCAACACCAAAACATAAACCCCAAGACGTCCTCTAGTTTCTGTACTTGGAGTCAAGTACAACGTTCGTTTCTAAGAACATAATGGTGTGCTTGCTATACTTACTATTTCTCTCTCTCTCTTTTTTTTTTTATTTATGAATGTCACAAACACTAATTTTATATTTCATAATGTCAGTTTAGTGTTTTTCCTTTTTCCAACCACCATCTTCACCGGTAAAAAGAGAGACTTGAACGTGC
Source organism: Bruguiera parviflora (assembly GCA_019804595.1). NCBI lineage: Eukaryota > Viridiplantae > Streptophyta > Magnoliopsida > Malpighiales > Rhizophoraceae > Bruguiera > Bruguiera parviflora. The sequence continues at coordinate 6,896,698 of CM034058.1, forward strand.
ACAGAAGTTTATCTGTTCATCTCTACTCATCGAGCCATCCTCATTTGTTGCCAAATTCAGCTGAGCTCCACGTCTAGCCCGGCCAACGCCACCATGCCATCCAATCACACTGCTGAAGAGAACTCGTATTGTTTCGAGGGGCTTCGACTGTAGTGCCCCATCTACTTTCGGCGGCTGGTCAAACTTTATGGCAAGTAGTTGTATTTTAGGACGCATCGCTGTACGAACCCAAAGTTTCTGGCGTGACAGCGATGTTTGTTCACAAAAAGTCCGATCAAAATGGTTGAGCCGCGCGATTCTTTGGTTGCATGAATAAATAAATATGAGAACAGACTGCGAAACTCGGGGTCGTAATTGCACGTTTTGTAGACTCGGGTCGTTCAATTTAAGAAATAGAACTCCACCAACCCACATTGTGAAACCTCGGCTCCATACTCTGGAATCTGAATGCGGTATATGTCGACAAAACAGTCAAGTTGAAGGGTACATTCCAAAAAAAACCAAAGGGAAAGACGTTTTGTTGACAATTCTCCCTTTTATTTATTTGTCGGCACTTCCGCAATTAAATATAATGACGTAGAAAGATATTATTTAAATTGTATTTTATGGGGATTTTGAAAATCACCATTTATTTGGATTTGATTAGTTAGCTTAAGAATGATGAAGCAGCTATCGTTACGAAACCATTTTTTGATTAATGGCCAAGATAGTCACTAAAGTCTAGCGGTAAAAATTTTTCGTGAATATTTCAATTTTATTTATTTTTTCAATGAAGTACAATACCAAAAATGAAAGGTGAAAATCTTTAATTTAACTTTGAAAGGTGTGGGAATGATTGTTGTTTGTTCTTGTTTTTCGTTTATTTTGTCGTGAACATGAATGCAAATTAGAGCCATATCCAGGTTGCTCTTTGATCGCGATGGAGATAGGGAGGATAATGCAACATTCTCTTGGATCTTCATTATAATTAAAGTCCTTCTCTTGCATTATAATATGAACATGTTTATGTAAAATAATATTTAAGATACTAGAGAATTTGTAAATAGCACTAGGGTGCAAAAAAATTATATATTTTCCCTAAATAGAATACCAAGACTTAATTTTGGTCCGCATCATAAATAAGATCTCAACAAGGAATTTTGTGATTCTACTAGATCATAGACAGACAAGAAGAGTGAGAATCTCGTTAATAATGATTGTGACCAAAATAATTGGATACAATTAAAAATAATAATAATACTTTCTTTAAATTATTATTTTTTCTTTTTATTAATTTTATTATTGTTATTATTATTATGTCTAAATCACTCATTAATCAGGTCCAATTGTGCCTCTATATCCAACAAGTGTTTTTCATCCAATAAACTTAAAAAGAAAAAAGAAAAAGGTGTTAATTCCAAAGTCCCCCTTCCCCTTCCCCCCAAAAAAAGTAAAAAAAAAAAAAAGGCAATTACTTAATAACTTTGGCTCTATTGTATACAAAAAGTTCTTCTTTTTCTCGGCCATTGTGATTGTAGAGTATAAGGGCATGTTGTATCTCCAAAGGGATAGACAATTGGGTAAGAGTTAAGATACTGATTCATACATATTGAAGGTGCACGGATTTGAGGGAAAAATGGAACAAGAAACTGAGCAAGTAAAAAATGTCCATTTGCAAATCAGCTCATTTCCCACAGTCGGTGGAAAACACCTAGTCCGCACATAAGTTACGGACACGGTTACATCAATCAATAAAAGTTTACAAATATTATTGAAAAAAATTATTTAACATACCCTATTTTTGAATTCTGTAATAATTTACATTCTATATTTAAAAATTTAATAAAAAAAACAATTATGATTAATATCTATTAATTAGACTTTAAAAAATAATATAAAAACACATTTATCCCTTTTTTTTAAATAAAATTGATAATAGTTTGAAAAATAATTCTAGCAATCAAAACATACAAATATATATATATATATATATAATTTCATCGGTTACAATTTTCAGCGGCAATGCCATTATTAAAAACAATTAACGTAACAAATAATTCAACCCAAAAATTAGGTTCAAAAATATTTTTATGAAAAACTTATATATATATATATATATATATATATATTTTTATTATTATTTTTTTTTTTTGACAAAAACTTGATAAAGTATGTTAATTATTATAGAACTCAAATATCAATAATCTTTTTGTTATATTAAAAAATTTATGGTGTCAATTATTAGGGGATCTAAAACAAGACGTTTTAAATATAAATTTTCCATATTATTATAATAACATGAAAGTGAATCAATGAAAAGGGAAAACAAATTTTTCTTTAATTATATTATTTTATCAATTGTGGACGTGGTCATCACATCATATAATAGGTTTCTTATTCGGTTGAGTGACAGACTCAAATTGCTTCCTTATTTTCAGGCAAAAATGCAACTTTCGTTTGCACAAAACATTCGGCTCTCTCTCTCTCTCTCTCTCTCTCAATAGAATAGATTGCTTCCTTATTTGTCCAACTTGCAATATGATTCGTGTTTTTTGATTTGGTGAATCGAAATTGCTTCCTTCTTTTCACACATGTAAAATTGTCTGAAATCTAGTCGTTGAACACAAAGCAATCCAATTTATAACTTCCAACTGACAATTAAATAATTTTACTGTTATATTAAAATTCGTATTTTATCGTGCACATTTAATTTAAGGAAGAAGAAAAAAAACAGAGAAAAAGTCTTCTACTGACGACATTGTCCTTGTCATTAACCGGCTAATGGGTGTGGATAACTACAGTTAGTCAAGCAGCTGACAACAAACAGCTGACAGAATCTCAAATGGTCACACAAGAATATCGGCAGTGTCTACAACAGCCGCATTACTACCAGGTTCAGGAACTAAATGACAAGCAACTAGGGGTGGATGGCCCAGATTAGAGATGATGCAAGTTCATCGATGTGAACGTCAACAAAACTAGGAAGGAAAAAAAGTAGAAAAAAAAGAAAAATTTTTGGGAGGCCGCCAGCAGTATCTTTAAAAGAAATAAAACATTAATTGTAGCAAGCCGTATAAATAACTTTCATGTTTCAGGAGCTTGGGGGGGGGATAAAAGTAACGAATTTCCATGAATATTGAGAGCATTCTTGTCGAGGCTTACTCGAAATTCCAGTAAACATCTCCTTTGGGATCAGGTATTCCAGCAGAATTTGTGAACTGATAATCTGAGCACCGGTCTTCTTGAAAGCTTTCCAAACTCAAGCCAGTGATTCCAGCCGCACAAATTGTCGCAAGCGAGACAATTTGATTTTATTCCTCCACCAAGCGGTAAGAAACAGACAGGCACAAAAACACCAACAAAAAAGCTGCACCGGCACGGATCTATCCAAGCCTTCTTGACCCGTCCATTCAGCACATTTGGCCAAATTTCATTTTCCCCAATTTTGGTTGAAATTAAATTATAATTGAATTATTCCCTATGCATCAAGGAAAGTGAATCTTGCACCAAGAATATGTGCCCAAGCAAGGAAGCTGGGCTGCAATACACCTACTGCCACGGTGCCAGCTGATCAGTGAAATCCAAAAAGATACGATAAAACCAACCTATAAGGCTACATACCACTAACATTGGCACTGGCACCCAACTCTAGTTGACTCTTTGAAGGTACAAATATTCATTGCTGAAGCCAATGAATGTAAGCACTTCAATGACAGTGAACAATAAAAGACTCGGCGGAAGGATTACAGGGGATCAACAAGGGGAAAGAACATCAAAACCTCTGCACAATTTGACAGCATACGACTAGCTAATGCTCAAATGCTCCCTCAACGCCCAAAGCACTTTTAAGAAGACGGGGTCATAAAAACAACAATGATTCGAGAGAAAAGATAAAATTTGTTTTCATCGAGAGGAGGTAAAATTGTTGATCGAAGGAACTCCAATGTGTGGTATAGTTGTAATTGGGATTTGGTAATCTGCTAGGTGAAAGTCGAGATATGAATCGTATATCATACTCTAACACACCTTCTCACCAAAAGTCCAGTTCACTTGAGCTGGAAGCATGAACATGCCAGGCTCACTTGGGCCTAAGACATGAATAAACCATAAATGCATAACTAAATGAGAAAGTAGTGCGATTAATCTCATGATATCAAAAAACTACTCTATTTAAGAATTTAAATTATTAAGTAAAATCTAAAATCTAGATTATATATTCTATTCCAACAATAAGATTAAAACTAAACATTGTAGAACACTTTATCGAAGCATTGTTCACACTGGTGACTAATTAATCAATTTGTTGCTCCATAATTTCCATTAATTCTTCTAGTTTGAAAAGTGATAATATCTGCACATATTCACGGGCCCTAATTTCACCAAACCTATTGCATAAATAAATCAATCAATAAATATCGGCAAACCATCACTAATTTCATCGTCCATGAATATTTTAACTGGCATCTCATTTGAATAATGCTTCAAAGTCGTGCAAATTAACATGCACAAAATTTTCTCATATTCCTCAGTAGAGGATAACTCCATGATGGATACAAATCCTTTTTCAAAGTGTACACTTTTAAGGGAGCATTTTTTGAGTTGGGTTAAATATCTTCGGAAATAAGCCTGTAAGACTGAATGAGAGGCATTCCATTGAACAATGAGGCAATGTTATTCACTTCCTATCAGCACATAAGTCTGCCAGAAGTAAAATTGAAGGCCATAAGGTGGTCAATCCACAAGAATCATGATGAGCACATTCAGTAAAACTCAAACAGGAACAAGTAAATGGTCAACTGAAACACAGAAACTGATCAGTCCCCATTGCAGGAACAATAGAAAGAAATTCGCTCAAATAGACAGACAAAGGAGAGATTATCCTGTTTAACACATAACCACCAATTTCTAAACCACAGTACCGTGTGATAGCAGAGCCCAATAGGCAGTTACAGAAGCAGTATTTTAGGGAGAGATATAGGAATTAGCTTTTAGGATAATAGACTAATTACTTGTTTCTTTCCTCTTATGTTCTATTTCTTTTATTTCTAAGTTATCACTAAGGTTTAGTATCTCTATATAAGCTACTTTATGGGTTGAAGACACATGCTATTATAGATTATTGAACAACTCAATTGAGCATTGTCTTCCCAAGTCTCTTTTCTCTTCTCTCTCTATTTTCTCCTCCTTTCCTTCTCTTTATTTCTCCTTTCCCTCTCTATCTTTATTTCATTCTATCTGCCCTACGTCACTGTGAGACTGGACTGACCAAGTAATTACTTGTGAACATATGCCATTCAAATTGTCCACACAATAAATCAATACACATGCATCATTGCCACTATTTGCCCTAGCATATCAGGGGTTTAAGATTCAATGCACTCTATAATTCCCTGCCACTTTTCACTACAACATTTATATTCATCTATCGTAGGCAAATCTTTTTCTGATCAAAAGCTGTAAGCTATAAAAGCAATTTCTGGGGCACGGCACCAAATTTGTGTTTGAATGGGCACAACAAACAACAAACATCAACAGCTAGTCATGCACATCCAAACTCAGAAATTATGCACAAATATGATTCTTAAAGATGCACACACATCTAGATACAGACATGCAGATAGGATGTTATCTTAGAAATTCACATAAATATAAATAACTATAAAAACTGAGTTCAGTACAAGGGTGCCTAGAATAAGAAACAGATACCAAAATTCATCAGCCCACCAGTCAAATCTATCCTGTTATATTTAGATGTTAGCAGCACCCCAGCAAACTGAAACTCACACAACAGAAAATTGGTGAGGTTACTTTTGTTTATTGTTCTTTAGGGAAGGTGCAGAATTTGTGTTACAGGGAGGTGGTGGAAAAATGTTCTGAAAAAAAAAAAAAAAAAACTCAGAAAATACTCGCATTCAGGTTTGTCTTTCCTTGCCAAAAAAATTCCGAGAAACATGCAGCTAAGAGAGAACAAAACAAGGATGAGGAAAGCAGGTGCAACATGGTTGATCGTTCTCACACCACCAAACACAATAAGGCCTAGGATGATAATCACGACAATCCCATAAATTTGCAAGTCGTGGGAACTAGGACTTTGTATGGGCTCTGCAGTTGCTGTACTATTAACCCTCGTGACAGTCTCTACATAAAAAAACAGAGGTGAAATAAGTCACTATAGTTCATTTATAACATTTTGAAGTGATACCTTAATCAATGTTAGCAACTGCAGAAAGATTCTGAACTGCTCAAAGACCAAAGCTATCAAGTCCTGAAGCCAATGGAGGCATGGACATTATAAGCCAAGCCAGAACCTTAGATTTAATTGATATTGAACATTACCCCCAACAACAAAAACCTCTTTCTAGTCCCGATAGGAAATGCAACCAATACTTTTTCTTCTATCAAGTCATTCGGTCTGAGGTATCTGACAATCTGAGCAAACTTCTTTTCCTTTGCAGCAATAAAGTTTGGCTTTGACCACTGATTACTATCTTGGGAAAATGCATATGATCAATATCCCTCCATTAATTAAATTTGTTATTGCACATAAAACTGCCACATATCAATATCAAGTACCTGCTCTTCAACAATCCCAAGTAAAGCACCACAGAGTTTAGATGTTCAAGTCATACAAATAACGGTGATTAGGATTAACCAGAAATACATGTGAATTCCTTTGGGGCCTAGTGATCTGCTCTTTGTTTCCTCACAGTCCACAAGAATGCCACCTTGTAATCATAAATGTACCCACATCTGTTTCTACTTCTCAGAGTTTGGCACAATACCCATGCATGGTTGAACACATTATTGGACAGGTTATACGACAACATTTTAATGTCTGCTAATGGCAGGCCATCCCCACTGTGAATGAAAAAATTACCCCAAAAGTGTATCCCATTCTATTGCATTACCAATAAAATGATCTTGTGATAATCAAGCACTCAACCCAGTTGTTTGTTACATGAGAAACGGGCATATAATTGCAACCATAGTCAAGTAATCAGCATAATGCAGTCTAGCAGTTGATATATACTGGCAGCATGCTCAAGAACTCAGCTTACCCTCAGGCACTCAAAGACCAAGGTGCCATTGTCACCATCCTCAGGACTAGAAGGTGCCGCAACTTCCTCCCCTGTCATACTGGAACAGCAAGACATGTAGATACTAATCACCAATTTTGATGGCAGCTTTCAGTATAAGCAAATTTACATGAGTAGAAGATCAAACAGGTGAGAACATTCAGCATGGGAAATACACAGCACTTACCATTACCATGAACCAAGGCCATGCCAAGCCAGTGTAACAATAAGAGGAAACAGTATAGCATGGCAGGCTACAGGATAAGAGAAAAAGACAACCCTGTTATGGTAATATGCATCATGCTTTAACAGATTTCTTTGAAAAATATGACCTAAGAGGCGTGGTCCTTCCCTTCCTCTATTTGAACTTTGTTATTACTTCTAGTTTCTCACTTCAGAGGTAAGTCACATAGGCCATCATCCCCTATACAAAAAGGCACAAGTTTGCATCTGCCATACATATCAATCAACAAATATGTTCTTTTTATGACAACATTTTTCATACATAAAATGACAGAATGTTGCCAATGAAGCATCAAACATGAGGGGTATCAATTTCTCATGTGGTGGACTACAACTTGACCAGCAGGAAACAGAGGAAAGGGAATGTAGATCTACCGGTACATTGGGAGCCAATGATGCTCTGCACAAGGTCAAACAAGTAAGAGGAAATAAACATGGGCAAACAGAGGGAGAATGCAGGAATAGAGGAAAAAGGAACCACATACCTCCTAAGACCCAGAATGTTAACAAGGGAATCGAAACCAAACAACTCCAATTTGTTTATTCTCTCTGAGCCATTTGCCACTCCATCAGCAGGACGTCCCGCTCCACTTACACCAGAAATCACCTTTATTTGTTCACTTAATGCTAGCTTCCTACCATGGTAAACAAGTGTCAAATGATCACCAAAGAATAAACTGAATGCAAATAATAAGTACACAAAATTAAGCATTTATTCTCATACGGAAACATAAACACCAGTTCGCATGCTTATACAAAAACTTATAATCAACTTGAAATGACCAAACACTCATCCATACTTAGGAAAAAACTGAAAGATCTCCTCAAACAGTCCAATCCTGCCTCGCCGCCAAAAAATTAACGAAATTGCAAGATTCAAAGTCCTAGATTCTTTTCCAAGCTTTTTCTTGGCAACCACAAGCAGACACCAAGAAAGTAGCAGATCGCCAGTACTTCAACCTTGCTAATTTAACCGACACCAACACAAAAAAGAAGACAGCCAAATCAAATTCTTCCATAAAACTGAAAAACCGAATGAATGTGGCATAATTCCGAGGAAGAACGGATTACAATTAGAGTAAAATTCCAACCAATAAAAAAAAAAAAAGAAAACAAACAAACAAACAACAAAAAAGAAAAGATTAACAGCAACATTGAGACTTTCCGATTCATACATTCCTGGAATACCAAACTAAGGTCCAAGAACCCACGGATTTCCACTACACTCCTACTCGTATCATTCAAAATAAATAAAAAAATTTTTAAAAAAATATCCCTTGGAAAGAAACGAGAAATTGTTCTGTTAGGAACCCGAATACCTGCACCACCATAATATTTACATGGGTTGGACTAACATGGGTAGAGAGGCCCGTTAGTGGTCCCTCTGATATTTCTCTCCTCCTTCTCCCTGCCCGTTCTGCCTCTCTTTTCTCTCTCCCTGCCTCTCTCAAGATCTCCCGTACGGGTCCTGACATGTTCAAGATACATACCATTTTTAATCATTAAATTATTCACTAATATATTTATTAAAAAATTATTATTATATTTATATATATTAATTTTAATAATTAGAGAATTAATATAATATAAACACACTAATTGAAAATAATTTATAAGACGTAGGTTAAAAATATCTCATGCATATATTCAAAATGTTTATTGTTATTTTATGGATATATTTTGAAGTGTTTGATACTTAACGAAATTATGCGCATTCCTCCGCCGGTGCGGAGGCTCCACCCATTCCTCCACCGTAAACCTCTGCGGCGTGGCCGATAACCCAGCCAATTAAATCACTCAGAGGCAACCCGTCCTCTCGCCCATTTTCATCTTCCAATAAAATTGAGGAAACGACCGATCGGATCATAGCTGAAACCCGTTGAGCTACGTTCCCTTTCGATTTTTGCCCGTTATCATAACAATCTGCATGATACGAAGGAATCCAAATAACACAGAAATTTTATTGATTATCAGAGTTACCGAACACAAATCAACAATCTTGAATTTTATAGCTGCACAAGTCAGCTCTCGTTGATTCCATCAACTCACAATCGGATTACAACATACCGCAATGAAACTGGTAACAAAGAATTCCTACTCCTAACAGCTTCGACTAACTTTCCCGCCGATTCTTGCCTCTACCTACTGCAACCGCGTGCCCAATTCCAGCTCCATTTCCCAGTTCCACATGACTCCACCGAACTCTCCAAACTGTCCGTGGTCATCCTCCAAGCATCACCACTCCACGCACCTGCCCCTAAAGCTCCCACGTCTCACGCCGTGGACTTTAGCCGCTCCCGTGATGACCTCTCCGTCCATGGCTGCGCGCAAATCTTTCTACACTCATCGTCTGAGTCTAGCTCATCTGTATTTTTTAGCGACTAGATTTGGTCAGAGCTGACGCATCGCCTCAGTTGCCCAACCATAATTTTGTCTTTAATCCAAGTCATCGTCTTTGCCATATCAACTGGCCACGTCACAATGTTTAGTAGTTTCCATTTGAGAACTTAGGTTCAGTTTAAGACTATATATATATATATATATATAATCCATAAATAAATAAATAATGCAAGACATTCCATTGCTTCTAAAAGCTCAAACTAAATTTGCTAAAGCTAGCAGAATTTAAGATTTATTTGTACATTAAATCTAAAACCATGCCTCGATGTCTTGTGTTTTTTATCAATTGATTATAATTAAAACTCAGAATTTGAAATCTTCAACTCCATAAATAACTGAGCTAAAACTTACGATTACTTTGACCTGCACTTAAACCAAAACAAAAGAGAACTACGCTTGGAAAAACATAGGTTTTCCTTCTAACATTGTGAGGCAAACTTGGATAGACTAGGTTTTGGTAGACCAAAACATTAAAATAACATAATAATTAAGTCACAAAAATAAAGGATCTGAAATATAAATTTCCACAAAAAAAAAAGACAAAAGAGGATAAAATTCCAAATAGTAACTCAAAGGAAAAGAGGAAATGAAAAATTTAAAGTTTGCTGCAAAGTCAAGAGAACGATAAGCTCAAGTTTGAAGGGATTCACAAACTGAAAGGAATTTGTTATGTCAATACACTAATACCAAGTTTTTCTGCTTCACCCCCAAGTGCATGCAATGAAAGCTTTCACCAGTCCTGACGGAATCAGGCACTTTCAGACCGCTCCTGCAGAAATTATGCCTAGTTAACTTATATATTACAATTACAACTAACATAAATTGCCACAGCGATAAACAGATAAGCATTTGAAAATTTACTTGCACTTCTCTTGGATTGAGTATTACCTTATTGAGTGATGTTGACCTTGATTTTTCTCTGCAAAATTTGAGACAACAATTTGTTGTAACACTGTTCACGAATCTGAGACATCAAACGAAAGGTTGGAGGTAATAATCAAGCTCCACACACCTGTATGGTTTGACAGGCAACGCAGATCTAGATTTTGAAACAGATCTCGAGATGGAACGTTCTAATGATCTGCCATACAAAAAAAATAAATAAATAAACAGCAAACTTCACATGACAGAGAAAAAGCCACACAGGAGAACATGTCAACTGTACAGAAACAAATGCTTAGACCTTCCATTTCTTTGCGCACTTCTACTTCTGCTGCGGCTTCTACTTCGGCTTCTGGATGGAGGACGTTCATATCTCTTCACCTATACAAGTTCAAATACACGATAACAACTGAGAACACTGTCATCATTTCAATATAATTTTCATAGATGCATAAAGCATCTTCTGGTGAGATGACAGCATTTTGTGCTTGTCCCATGGATAAGCACGCACACGTAGATGTCCACTGCCCTCATTGCTTAAAAGTACTAGTAAGGATACCTGAGTCAAATTAAAGCTATAAACAAAATTGCACAGCTATCCATCATAAAACAATGTCAAAAGCACATATTTCGTGATCTAACTTGACTTGTTGAAATTCTTGGTTAAATATTACCCAAATATAAGCTCTTGCCCAAGGATTCCTAAACTCTGTGTCATCAAGTTTTTGAATCTGACAATGGAAGCAGGTGACAGTAGGTAAGACTGGTGAACAAGTACTGCAAAAATGTATAAAACTTTCCACAACATAACTTACAGCATATTTCATGTCATCGTAGTTGGTATAATCAACAATACCATAAGTACCTGAATAGACAAAACAATATCATTTAGAATATCATATCAGGTGTTTTTGGCCTCTACCTAGCAATTAAAGGATGTTACCTAGCTTTACAGATAGGGTGGCACACTGTTACAGGAAAAGGGTTCAGTTTTTAAGTGCCATGCAGGATGTCAGTACCATCATGGCAGTATCCAGAGAATTCCACAGGATGGCAATAGTCCTATGCCAGCTAAAGCAAGAGTAAGATGACCAAAGGAAGCATTAATGACCAGCCTAATTTCTCCCATCTTTCTTATTATTAAAGTAAAATAGAAAGGGGAAGAAATTTTTAGGCGCCTCAATTTTTGGTTTATGTGGCCCTCTTTCTCTCACCTCGTAGAGAGATTGTCTTTAGTTGTCACACAGCGTTTCAGTGTGAGTCCTTTGTAAAATGTCTTCTTTACTTTTATTTCATAATTAGCAATAAAATCGATCACGTGCACATGAATATGTATGTATCATTCCAATGAAAACAGGGTACTGCAAATCAGATGTTGAAGAAGCAATTTTCAATACAAGCAACCAGTTGGCAGTCATTTTCCCAGAGCAGAAATATTAATAATTGTTGGATCAATTCACATGAAGAGGCATACCATCACTGTCACGAGAAACTTCAGCAAAACACACATCGCCTGCTTTTCGCATATGGTCCTGAAATTAATTTATCAGTATGGTAGGCCAACCAATAAAATTTACTAGCTGGTTAAGCAAGACAAGTTCTCAAACCTTCAAATCTTGCCAGGAAGCAGAAGAAGGAAGTCCACGAACAATAACTGCACATTGAAGCTGTGCTTTAGAACAACATGCAATGTCATGAGATGAATGGATCTTAATTGACATAAAGAAAAACTAATCCAGATAAGAAAAGGAAGTTCTGCTAGCAAACCTCGATATTCAGAATGATGTGAGATACCATACCGACCCCCACCACCACCACCACCATAGCCGCTGCGGCGATCAATTGAAGATTGCCCTCTACCACCATGGGCAAGCTCAACCTGCACAAACAGTGAGAAACAGTACAGGAGGAGCACATATAACAATGCATAACAGCAGTTAAAATCCCTTATTACCCTTAAATGACAGCCATCAAAGTTATAACCATCACGACCCCGAATTGCATCTTCAGCATCCTGAGCATTCTCAAACTGCAAACATACACATATAATTTGTGAAAGTTCTCTCTCTCTCTCTCTCTCTCTCTCACACACACACACACACACAAATCAAAAGGGAAACAAATGACATTTTTGTCATTATGCAAGGAAAAATGAAATGGAATGAGAACTTTACCTCAACAAAACAATAACAAGGAGGATGCGGTGGAATCTTCAACTCAATATCTAGTATACAGCCATACTACAGAGAGAGTAAACCCAAGAGATAGGCCACATCAGTAGACAATATTGCACAATTCTATACAAACAGGAGAAATTAAAACCAGTGTAGCAGAGTTTTCCACCATGCCATAATGGCACAAATATACCAAAGACTATTTATTTGGAAAAGGAATATTTCACAATGCATTAGTACTGATGAACAAAGTAATAAGTTGGAGGACAATGACATAATCCTAGAGCTTTCATTCATAGGCCCTCAAAAACAAAAGTTGCATTAAGAGAATATGTTAGGAATAGAATGGATGCACAACAGAAGATTAAAAGAGATTCACTTGGTGATATAAAGTCTCATCATTAACCCGTTAGGAAAGAAACACATAGATTACCAACAAGCATTCAAGTCATACCTTATAAAACAGATCTTCAACTTCCCATTCTCTAATATCCGAAGGCAGATTGCCAACATAGATTGTTCGAGAAAAGCGGCCACTCATTCTGATGAAGGAGAAATGTGGAAAAGGTCTCACTGCCAAAGAGAAAACAAAGCAACATTAATAGAGAAAGAACCTTTCATTTTGACAAATCAAATATATCTATCAACTTCAGTTCTGCCTATCATCAGCGTGCATTCTGATGATAAGAAAAGTAAGGAAAATCCAAAAACTATGAAGCAAACCAAGTGAGCAATCCTCCATGTGAGCGTTGCTCCACAAGCTCCATTGCTCAATTGCTCCAAGATGCTCCAAAGCTATAATAAATTGAAATATATTTTGGTCTCCTCATTCTCCCCTGAATTTTTGCAGATGTATATTTCTTCTGACTGAGCAAGAATCTCCAGTTATAATAAAATATCCCCATAACTCCACCCTGATTCTCCTACTCCCTTTCTAAACCCCTATGTATTGCAAAGCTCACATTTGTCCAAGCGCTTGTCATCTATCATGAAGAAAGCATTTGTGTCATAACATGAGTTCAGGTAAGACTGACACACAAACATTCATTTACCTTAATCATGTCTCTTTTTAAAATAATTTACGAAAACAACTTTGCCAATTAGACCAATGCTGCCCAGTTTCCAGATTTTGTCAAATAGTTGAACATAGCAAGAAGTAGAATCTATAGAGAGAAGTCTGCCACCTCTCTAGATAACTAAATTAAAGTGTTCTTGTTGACTCAGTGAAACTATGTGAAAGAATTCCTGGAATCTGCAATCTACATTGTCAAAGAAGGTAACCCCCCCTCCCCCAAACAAAAAACCATTCTCTTATTAGATAGACATATTCGAGGTGCCTAAAAAAAGGGAATGGCAATCATGTCTCTGACACTCTTCTCTCAGGTTACACAGCCATAGAGTCAGGTTTCTCAAAAATCCTATGGTACCCTGGATAAAAGCCATGTTAGATAAGGACCATGAAATCATGTTTTTAACAATGATGAGGTATGCTTTATCCAAACAAAAATATAAAAAAAGGGTTCTCACTCATGGCATGTCAAAAGGCCTGAAAATGTTTATAATTTGAACAATGATTATACACAACTAGGCAATAGAAGTGAAAACATTGGAAGTTACATTCCTTTAGATTCCCAAACTCATATGAGAAATGCATCTCTTAAGGTTGGAGGGGTTGTAGGGGATGGCAGGGTAGGGGATTTTGTACAGAATCCGGCAATTAAAAATTCATTCCATATGGATCCCTCTCTCAAATAAAGTCAACTCCAAGTATGAACCACATAAAGAGCAAAATTACAAATATTTTGTACTTAATACCTGACAAAATCAAACCCCACCTTACACAACAAAGACAGGGAAAAGGGAGAGAGATAATGTGGTCGAAGTTGTACTCAAATGGTTGAGAAAGAATGGAAAGCAAGTAATTGTAAGCTGGTGAGCGAATGAAGGACCAAAAAAAGAGAAAAAACCAATCCAGCAGCATAGTGCTTAACTACCGTGTAAAAATGCAATTCGGATCAACGTAATAAACTAAAGCAAACCCATGTCAACTCGATGCCAACAAAAGGGGTTTTGAGTCCCAGATTTGGAATGAAGCTTGACCTCACTCACCAACACTACAAAATCCTTTCTATACCCAATGGAATCACACACAAAATGTGACAATTAAGCGGTAGAAGCCATCCAGCAACAATAAAGGATAAGGGTATACATGGGCATACATAATTGAAAGCGAACAGATGTTATATCCATCCATCCATCCATGTATATCATTCTTCTTTTTCTTTTTTTTTTTTGTTTCTCACCATGCGTTCAAGCAAATTAAATTCCAAAAAATTATTTTTTATAAAAAAAAAATGACTTAAGACCTGATAAAATCAACCAAAAAAAAAAAAGAAAAAAACAAAAAAGAGCTGAAGAAAATGGGTATAGGAAAACTTACCGCGGTTCAGGAAAAATGAGTAAAATCGAGGACGCACCGCACCACAGCACACCAAACTCTGCTTGCTTGCCGCGGATCTGACTATGAGATTACAAATTTTACAGAAATTGAATCAGCTACAAGAAGATAAAGACAGAACGGTACAGAGATCGTAGAGAGAGAGAGGGGTGCGATGCAGTGAGAGAAAGCCCCGAGTAGCGTACCGCTTCGGCGTTGTTATGAAATTTAAAATATATATATATATTAATATTCATAAGACGTTAAAAAGAATATATGACATTAGAAATTTAATATTAATAAAAATTTTAAAATATAAAAATATGATACAATAAAATAATATATTTTTTAAAAAATAAATATAATAGAATTAAATTTAATTAGATTAATAAAATATGAGTTATATATTTTAAATTTAATAGTTATTAAATTATACTCACTGATCTAACATTTTACCTTTTACTCTATATCACTATTCCACATCTATAAATACTTTAATTTGTTTATTTTCCACAAAAATATCCCTTCATTTTGTTATGATACGGAGCAGCAGGACGGCTCTAGGAATTATAGTCTCTGTTATGTGTTCTATTAATTTGTTTTTGTTTTTCTCTTCAATTTCCTTCTATATTCTGTTATAGCTGTGGAGGTAGATTGGCTGGTATTTCAGAGGAATTTAATAAACTGGTTCAAACTGCCTCAGTCCTTGAGTGGCAGGAAAATTTTGAAGAACTTAAGGCTTTATGAAGAGAGCTAATCCTGAATCAATTGAGGGGTTATTTATGTCCAATTACATCAGTGATTGGAATGAGAATATGTGTCTAGCGCAATAAAGATAATTCAACCCAAGTCCCTAACTCAATAACATGAGAAGGTTAGGTTGCAGAAGTTGGTAGTGGAGAATATGCTGAATCCCCATTTATGGGGTTGAACAGTGGAGGTCAGAGATCTAACATATATGTAACGTCTCCAGTGGCCATTTCCACTCATGGCAGTCACAGTCATCACTGAAACAAAAATACCATTCGACTAATGGGTCAGCTGGGAAAGAAAACCCTGCTTATTCTGATATACTAATGCACACAGTTTCTTGGAATCTGCCATTGCCGAATGAGTTACTGTGACCCTGGAGCAAACTCAGCCTGTATTGGTGACAATGGCAAGCGCACCAAAGACACTGACTACCAAAGGACGTACAAGTTTTGAATGGTGCATGATAGGTCACTCTTTTTACAGCTGATCTGCGGATGTTAGCCTTGGGAGTGTGTTATAAACTTGTTGAGATATATATTGATTCAAGCAACTTAGTCATTGTATATATATATATATATATATATATATATATAACCAAAAGAAATAAACATACCTACACAGTCTAACCTCTATTTACACAAAAATATTTCAGCAACTTAAAACTATAACTCATATATTATAATAAAATAATTTTATCATCACATCAAACCTCGCCTTTTAATAACAAATGAAGGGAGACCTGGCTTGGAAAAATTATTAAGTTTTATCAACTTTCCCTAGCCTGCTCCCCCCCTAGCTCAAAAGAGGTCTTTCTTCTTTTTTCTTTTTTCTTTTCTTTCTTTTTTTTTTTCACATTGGCCCCCATGCATTTAAATCGGCATACAGAATCACATCTGTGTCGCAAATGCTCAGGCAGCCACTCCCCCGAGCCGAGTTACCCTACTCACAACCAGACTCACCAGGTTTAGTACCTTCATACCAGCATTCCCTTTCCTAGCATAGCAGCAAAAGCTGACTTGTACTTTGCCTATACTTTCCTTTCCTACTTGCATAAAAATATGGAAATGTGTGTGCCAATGCGTGCATCCATTTGAGTTATGTGTACATTCACACATACAAACGGGAGGTGCGGTAGATGCCGAGAGAGTTCATCAGTAACATTACACGAATGGCATGGTATTTCATGACTTCACTTCCATGTCCATTACAAAAAGACTGATAAACAAGAAAGTTAACAAAGGAACGAAAAGAAAAGAAAGCTAGAAAGAAATGTCAGAGACAATAAGAAAGTGGAATCACTAGTTCCTGAACTACAATTACAAGTACAATTATCAAGAACTTGAAGTTGAGATTGAAACAGTAAAGACAACGAAAAGGAAAAGAAAATCAAGTCTTACCCATCCGAAGACAAACTTTTCTTGTGCTTTCCACGCCTTTCCTTTGCATTCTCAATCTTTCCACTGTCATTGTTCTGGTTACTAACAGATCCATCCTGAGCACTGCACATCTGAGACTTCATCTTAAACCCAAGTTTTTTTGACACATTTCCCCAGGCACTTAAATTCTTTGGTCGACCCAACTTTTCAATCTCTTGCCTCATGTTGGAACACTCCTTCTCAAGCTCAGAAACCCGCATCCTCATGTTATCCATTCCCACCTTCAAAACCTGATTCTCTCTAACAGCTGTGGCCCAGCCTCCCTCATTAGACCCAGCAAAGCCACTTCTCAATTGTCTCGACCCATCGAGATTGTCAGAAACCAGAAAACAGCCTGCAATAGAAGTCCTAAGCTGAAGCTGCTCAAAGAAGAGAACCTGGACAATAATTCTCAGGGGCAGCCTCTCGTTCTGTGCAGCATGAGTGCAAGCTTCCAACGAGAGCTTCTGGCAGTCCATCAGCCGGCAGAGCTGTTCTCTGTCGGACTCTGCCAACCATGGGTGTGACTGCATTTATCACAAACATTTTGTGATTCATAAGCTTGAATAAAGTATTATGCATTTCCTTTCTTTTTGTCCACTATTGTAAGGGCCTATTTTCTGGTCCACAGTAGAATGGATGGGAAGCCAAAAAAAACCTGTGGAGGTGACTCCAATTAATTTGGGATTAAGCCTCACTTGAATTCCAAGGGCCTCTCCTTACACAGAATTACGAGATCATTCAACTTCAAACAGTGGCCAAGAAAAATATAGGTAAGAAGAGAGAAAGGCAAGTATACGGGAGTCCAAGGAGAAAGAATTGAGCTTCCCTAAAGATGTCTTCAGGTCAATTCACCAATCCAAAGCTTAAAAGAATTTTAACTCTAAACCTGTTTGTTGACCTACTTTGGCATCCAGTTGGCAGAAACAGAAGCATCAAGAGAAAGATGATTAGAGACTGTCTCTTGGCACATTTTCTTATGTTTGGAAGGAGTCCATGGCGAAGATGCCAGCTGAAACATCTAAGCACTGCTAACTAATACGGCAGTGTTATCCTTACTGGGAGTTTTTGGAAACAAACTATACAAATGTCACATATGACATTTTCATCATTACATATTAAATCCAGACACTGGTTCTACTGCCACATGAAAATATTTTGCTAGGTACCGCATAGCTTCTAAAGACATGTTTCTATGTAGGGTCATTGGTATCAATACTATATCTTTCAATTGTAATCTAGAATGCTGGAAACAAACAGGTATTATGCATTTACACTTGCTAAAGAGGTCATCATTGGCAACAGTTCAACCCAGATCAAACGGCCAGAGAACAGGACAAGAGGTGGTTAGTCCTGATCTGCTGCACAACATCCCCAATATCATTTTAATATATGTCAAAACTAAATTGATATCAAAGTTGGGACAATGTTATAAGGTGCTTCACTCTCAAGATCTGCAAGTGGTAATAAGGCCATTCGTACCTTTAGATAAATGTCTATGGCACGATAAAGACCATCATCCAGGGGCCTAGCATATTCAGGAACAGCAGCAGCCAGAGCCTGAAACTTGGGGAGCTTCAAGTTCACATCAGGAGCAACCTCTGCGAGGTAGCCATCGATCAGCTTAGCCACCGTTGTAATTGGCGTCAGGGATGGTGATCCAATCAACTGATTATCGTCAACTGAACCTGGAGAGGCACCGCCAGTAATCTGATCCACGGCAAGGAAGTGTTCAATAATTCGCTGCACACAATCAACGTTGTAAAGTGTCTCCATGGAATAAGAAAAATTGGGCATCAAAAGATCCTCCAGTGTTGCTTGATCAAGCTGCATCCCAATCCTTTTTTCTAGGTTTGATACACAAGAGGGGCTTGCTTTTAGAATCATGGCCGTACGAAGCAAACCAAATAGGACCTTGGTAGGTACTAGACCCTTCTGCATTGGAAGTAACCGATCAATTTCTTCCAGTAAAACTTTCTGATCATCTTCTGAAGGAGGTGCCCCCAAAGCTAAGGGCACCAAACGGGAGCTAGATTCACTAGCACCTTGACGACGACTCAGCCCAGGTAGGTACTTCTTTGCATAGAAGGCCAGAGAACCAGCAATAATCTCCTGTCTAATACCTCGAGACTCCATAATAGAGATTAACCTCTTATAGAGAGGTAAACTTAATGTTGATACATCCTCATACCACCAATCTGAACTTGAATTTTTTGGTCTTGCGCCAGTGCTTATCCCATTCCACAACACACTCCCCCCAGGGCTCTGCATCGGCCCATGCTCCATAATAGGCCAGCCAAATAGATTTGGGTCAGTACACGCCTTCATGGCAAGAGTCTCAATACACTTCTTTGTAATGTGGAGTTCTTCGGCATAAGGAAGAATATCGTCGCATGTTTGCAACACCTTCAGAGAGTCTTTCCAACTATGAAAGACTACTTGATTTAAAAATGTCTCGGTCTGTGAAATTAGATTGCCCTCCCCATATTCCTCATTCATTCCAAGATGCTCAGCAGCACAACGTAGGTATGCTACATTTGAGGCAGTGAGCTCAAGTTTAACACCGTAACAAAACTTTGCCACCAGCTCAAATGTTTTTGCTCCGCCAGGAATGTCAGGGATAGTTACGATACATTTTTCATCTCCTTCTGATGCTTCTGCAATAAGCCTTTCCATAACTCCACTTCTAGAAAGCAAAGGGAACTGCCATATATTATATGATGCAGATGTAAGAAATAGCAAAGAGCACATAATCCTTTGGCCACAAAAGCCATGTTCAACCTCCACAGTTACATATAATCATTATCAGAATTTATAACAAAGTGGTAATGATGCATTTCTATAATTCATTTCAGTGCTTTTGGCAGTGCATCTCACTTGCTACTCTTGTAGTAGGATACCAGTATGAATTAATCAAGCTGTAGCTTCCATGATCTTCAAGTTAATCCTAAGTCCAAAGAAAATAATATGAAAATAAAAATTGCACCTTGTACCACCATTGTGAGGTGCAGAATATCACCATAGGTTCCTAACAGTTAGATAACTATACTGACAAGTTTGATTTTCTTGATTCCTTAAAAATCTCAACATGTAATGATTCATATCCAAGTGTCCACGCCCACACATGCACATGCACACACATGTGCGTGTGCACACAAAATAGGGGTTTAGAGAGATCAGCTAGATCCAGCTACATAGGTCAGAATTTTCTAGTTATAAAGTTCATAGCTATGCAGACGTGTACTTAAGAAGGTGTCACAAGAGGTTGGGTCCAAGCAGGACCATGATCAATAAAACATTATCACCTGCTGCCATGGCAAACAGACAGAGATTATGGAAAATAAAAAATGGCTTAGATCCATCTCAGTGACATTGATGTCATTGTGAAAATTCTATACCCAGTAGTTGAGGCAAACATTTGGTAAGACAGAGGGCATAAACTTCAAATGCAGAAGGTTCTAATGACAGTAATTAAGAGAGATTACCTTGTGAAGATGGAAGGACATCTCTCCAACTTCAACAACAATATCACTAGGCAGTCCGGTTGTGCAGAACCTACTTTCATCGCATGTAAGTGAAAGGTCAAATTAGGCATATTATTGTCCATCCTCTTTTCTAAAAAGATATTTTTCACAAGCACGCCATAAGAACATTAATGATTTTCAAAATCTAGTATCCACGCAAGAGAGATGCCTGTGACATGAACTGAAAGTCCCTTTGGGACAATCTGTTCTTCTGGTTAGTCCAGCCAAAGCAATACTAGTATCAGGAAATTGCAAATAACATACCAGAAGAAGAAGCATCGAAGCATAGAGAAATGTAACACTAAATTAGAAAGAAGAGAATTTACTGCCAGAACTAGAAAGACCATAGAAAATACTAAATTAACAGGGTGACAGTTGCATACCAGGCCTGCCCTTGCCTCTGAAATGCATCAGATTTGGATCCCAATTTCATGCAAGCCATTTGCCCAGAAAGCTAAACAAAAGAAACCGAGCTTCCTACTCAGACAAGCTAATGCAGGGACTGAGATAAACCACTTTGAACCCTATGTCACACTTTCAATGTCCCAATTCCAAACCAAACGAACCCTTGTGTTCAATGAACAAACCAGTAAGAAACCCAAACTTGAGGCCGTTTCACAAAACAAAAACAGAACCCCAGTCAACGTTTTGCCTTTTTAATCACCAAACTTCAAAGCACAACCCCAGAACACGATTCCTTAAAACCCAACCTTAAATTCCTCGAAACTAACGCTCTCAAAGTAGAAGATTGAAAATGCAGCTCCTTGATTAATATGGCTGCCAAAATTAACCTTGACATCCACAGAAAGATTTCAGCAAATCCCAGTGAATCCACCCACCCAGTCTCTAAAACCCATCACATAAAACCGGAAAACCACCCCAGTAAGTCATACCCACTTCCCAAAACAGACCCAGATTCTGGTCCAAAACCTCAAAATTCCCTTAACAAGACACCAACTTTAAACCCCTTTTAAAAACAGACACCGATTTTAGGTCAACCCCTCTAATTTTCTATACCAAAAAAGGATGTTAGTCTATTTTGCTGGCCTAAACGCACCAAGAAGATTCCAAAAAATTAAAACTTGGAGAGACAAAAGGGAAAAAGAGGACCAGAACCACTCACCCCCTCCCCTCTTCAAGAAAAAGCTACAACCCCAGCCCCTGCTCCCATTAGAAATAACGTTTCTGAAAGCATTAAAATACAATTTACCCAAATTAAGAAAATCTCAACTTTGGCTGGGCCATTAATGACAGCCCTGCAATGGTGCGAAACTGCTCTCTCTCTCTCTCTCTCTCTCTCTCTCTCTCTCTCTCTCTCTCTTCACACATGCACACATGTGGGTCCATTAATCCATTTAGCTTACAACACACTCATTGCATCTGCAGAACCCATGGCCTTGAGGAATGAGAAAAGATAGACGTACGCAGACGAGTGGACTGAAAATAGAGGTAGTAGTTTCACATATAACACGATTATATATTTGTTGAGAGTGGCATACACAATAAAAATAAATTTGTTAATTTATATAAATTTTATAGAATGATTTTGTTTTTCAGTTTTATAAAAATCAAATTATTTTTTTTTAAATTAAGAATTCAAAAATAAAATTTTTAATTTTTAATTACTGTAAATATTACTTAAGAAATTTAATTATATACTTTTAATGTTTAAAATTTATAATTACAATCACATGCAAATAACTAACAATAATAATTAAATAAATATAAGTTTATGTTTGTCTCAGCATTTAAAATTCGCATTTATGTACTGATAATTTAAGAAATATATCGTGGCTTGAGAAACATGGCCAAAATCTTGAGGTTGGATTTATGCGCATTGGCATACCTGTAAACGCATATATCCCACTCGTTGATTTGATTAATCGGACTCTAGTGAACTCAATCCAACGGATCGGATCTGCATTTGCACATCTGGCATCTTGGCAATAGAATCATTCGCCCAAATTTTTTTTTTTTTTTTTTTTGCTGCTTTAAACAAAAGCCGAATTTTAAACTTTTTTTTTTTTTTTTTAAAAGAGTAATAAAAATTTAAAACCCCCGTTGACCAAAAAGTAATGGACATGGGGTTTTTGGATTTATTTATAGACTTTCAATTCTGTTTTTTATTAACGACAACTGACAGGTGAGGTTACAGATACCTACTTTGTCTAGCTGTGTGCCCATGTGCAGTGGCTGTACAATGTGCATGCGTTACTTCACTTTCATAGTGATCCCATCTACTCTATCTCTCTCTCTCTCTCTGTTTTTTTTTTTTTTTTTTTTGGAACACCCAATAAAAAGAACACTTTCGTGCCAATTTAAGGCATGTTCGTTACTTCTGTATTCGGGAACTTTACAGGGAACACTCCCAGCTTTTTATTTCTGTTGATGGAAGGTGTAATGACGCTACACGGTTAGGTGAAATTTTAATTTATGAACAATAGACGGGTACATGTTTTCTTTTTTTATTTTTTGTTTTTGTAAGCGATGACATTTTACCCCAGTTTTAAGGATGTTGGCATTTAATTAATATGCAAACCATGCGAAAATTTTGGTTATTAGTTACTTTTTATCACATGACTTGTTACTGACTTACGAAAAACAATTAGGTGCAGATGAGTTTTAGATTGAACGAGTTTTAAGGGGATTAAGTTTTTGGGTTGGCAACTATAAAATAAAAAAGAAAAATTCAAGAATAACGAGTTATAATATGAAATTAATATTCTAATAATTAAATCGATAATAGTCAGTGAGCGTACTAATTGTTAAAACAGGAGGCTACGTTCCTCGGGACCTAGAAAGTCTCTTCGTCGTTAGTAGATTTGAGTACGAGGTGATGGGGGTGGGCACTTGATTGTCAGTAAAATGTAACGGACTTTTGCTTAGAAATCGCGTCCCGAAGTTAGCCTGAACTGACTCGGTCAGATTACAAACTAGAATAGCCTGACGGGCAATCCAAGGTCGTGGGAACGGAGGTTTGACGTCCGTTGACAATTCAGACGGGAGACAGTTCATACCAGCAAACGAGCACCTATAGACATTATGCAAATGCAGAATTCTTAAAACAATTGATTGTGCATCGTCATTTGGTCACGTGAGAATATCATATGATCTACCGATTCCTCTACGTCTAGGAAACAAAAATCAAAATCAGGCACATGATTTCGTAAAATTTCTTAATTGTGTCATCCCCAAATTAAGGTAGCACTATCGTGAGCTCATAATAGCCAAAGTTAATTAAAAGGATTCGTTGTTGTGTATGTACCCAAATTAAATTGTCATTTACTGCAATATTATCCAATTCCACGGTGGCAAATAATTCCGTGTATGAAAGACACATGAATTTGTTTTTTTGGGGGGGGGTCGTAAATAGTAGAATAACAATCCAGACAGTATTTTCCGTGCATTTGTTAAAGCTCGTAATGGTAGAATGGAGACTCGACAATGAAAAGGTGGGGTCAAAAATCATTAAAATGGGGAAAGTGGGACGTGGTGGTGCAACTCCTCGCATATTTCAAAACTTAAAAAAACCAGGACCATGATGACCATAAATGCATAAAATTATCGACACTACATCATCATTGATGAAGGAATATCAACGCCACACGATGCCCTCCGCAAGAAGATAAAATTAGTTGGGTTGTAGGCCAAAGCCAATAATGATGCATGATAAAAAAATAAATAAAAAAAGGAAGACGAAAAATACTAGAGGATTCCGAAACCAAATGTGCTTAAACTTAGAATAAGAGAATTATGAAATTGAATAGCTTGGGAGACTACCCTTTTGTACACCCTTATGACCCAAAAATGCAAAAAAAAAAAAGAAAAAAGAAAAAAAGAAGAAGCTTGATTATTGTTGTCTACGAATCAAATGCCTTTTGTCCCCCATAGACTTTTCGTTTTTCAGATTTTGTAGTCATGTTTAATAGAATAGAATAGAATAGAAGCTTGCTGCATGCGCAAGATGGCATTTGCATAAAACAATGTTGGTGATCCAATGCCCCCCCCTGGGGAAACAAGTGTCAGTGGTCCTTAAAACACTTCAGTAATTAAAATATTTAAGTTTTTTAAAAATTTTAATTTTAATTTTAAAAAATACATAAAATTCATACAATTAAGAAAAACATATTTTTTATTGTATGATAAAAAAATTCAATTGACTTCACTAAAAAAATAAAAAAAAAATTGTAAGTGTCAGTGAATGGACAATTGGTCTTGCCCCGCCGGAAACGGATTTCAACTCTCAAAAATTGCCTTGGAACGAGCGGCGGCTCCTCCCACGCCGCTTCTTTCAATTCTCCATTTTGGGCTCTAATTAATACAAGCACGACTTCGCATTTCAGCATGTTATTCCACCGGAGCCTTGAGCCAGAGATTCAAGTTGCTCACATTTGATTCTTCTCAGATTTCATCTTGTGAAAGTCTCCCGTATTAGAACTTATATATATATATATATATATATATATATATACATGGACTAAATAACTAAAGCTCCCATAGCATAGTCATGGGGTTTTTTTATTTTTTTATTTTTATGAAAAAGTAAAAAAAATTTCTTCGTAATATGGATACCTGAAAAAAAAAAAAGAAGAAGAAGAAGGTTTTCGGAAATAAAGAGACTTCGGACCGTTATTTACAAATAAAAAAAGTCAAACAATTAACAACCCCCCAAGACTAGATGAGAGATTACTTTGACAAAATTATATTATATTAAATTAACTAACGAGATGTAATCATAAATATTAGTTAGTTGAACACCTAATAATTAAAAAACTCATTTTGATGAAATTAAACATATGTCTGTCCTCCTAAGAATAATTACCATTAAATATTATATATATATATATATATATATATATATATTTGGTGGGTTCAAGACAACGGCTATAAGAGCATTATTGTCATCTTTTATAAATAATATCATATTCTCGGGTACATTTTAAGTGATCCACTTTAAAATCAAAATCAAATTATGATGTAACTTTCCAGTAATCTAGCACTCCGACGTTGCGGTAATCTTGATAGTATTCCTACTTTAATGGTCACGAAGAGTAAAATCGGAATTATTTTTTAAAAGTAAAGTTATCCTAATTATTTTTTGCAAATAATAACACATTAATGATTAATCGTTTTTTGGGATTAATATTTTGAAAATCATTATCAATAATTCCAAGAAAATCGGACAATTATTTGATGAAAAGTTCCTTCTCCCCCTCCCCCCCCCCCCAACAAAAAAAACAAAAAAAAACAAAAGGATTTGTCCTATCTATTAGGTGGGTTCAACCAAACAAATCCGCCAAAATTTCTTGATTCGCACACAATTGGAACATGGACGGACAACTAGGAATGGCAACATCATAGGAAAATGAAATCTTCGGATCAGTTGTGTCTTTATCGTTTCATCAAAAAGGGCTCGAATACTATGATACCAACTTGTCCGAATTGTTCAGGCCTAATTGGGCCGCTATTTATTCGGCCACCATTCTCCAAACCCTGCTTGCTCGTCGGCTTGGAGTGGACCTCCGTCCTTCAGAGAAAAATGGTTCAGGCCATTGAGCCGCTGTGAGCCATAGTTCCCATGGGAACGCCTCTAAAACTGAATGGCTTCGATTTTTGAGTTTCAGTTGAGTCGAGTAAGGATTCGTGCTCGAATTGGGTACACTGATTGCTTGCTTTTATTGATCGTGTACATTAAATATAACCTTTCATATTCTAGTTTCACTCAATTTTCCTTCACATAAGGGGAGAGAAGAGGAGAAGCCATTCAATGTCTTGTTTTAATTGAATTAACTCTCTCTCTCTCTCTCTCTCTCTCTCTCAGTCTCTCTCTGCACCTCTATTTTGTATGCTTCTTCAATCTCATTTAGGCTTTGAGCCTTGAACATGTTGAATCTGTTTAAAATTACAGTTGAATTTTGTTGACAAAACATAGTGTTGATAAAAATTATTTAGTAATTATTTATGACATTTTTTAACATTCTAATAAAATAAATATGGCTATAGAAGACTCTTTTGTATAATTAAATTATAATTATTTTATATACTATTATCTTTTTTTTTTTCACTTTATTAAAATACTGTCTTAAATCCACAGATTTTTTTTTTTTTTTTTTTTATAAACACACATTTTATAATTTATTAAACACTAATTAAAATACATTTAACTCAAAATACAACTTTTCGAACCATAATTACAACCCAAACACACCCATTATTTTCTCTTTGTGTTATCTATTTATATCTTGTAAGGATCTAAATAATGGTAGTCTGCATAAGCTAACCATTCAAACTATGCTACCCCACAAGTAACAAATGAACGCTATTATTTAATTCAAAATCTTGAAGATAATTCTCAATTACTAGTGTTTTTTTATTTTTTCCTTCTTACCAATGGTTCGGTAGCTACAGCCAAATTGGGAGCTTGGGATTTGCACAACACCGTCGATCTCCCCTCCCCACCCTAATTAGGAAGGTATCATACTAATATTTATCAAATAAGCTTAAATGCTTAATCATTGAAACCACAATGTGCATTGCATAAAACCTTAAGTACTTTTAACACTGCACAATATTTTTTTACAGGCAACGTTAAGCCTGGCATCAACACGCGAATAATGATACGAGCCGTGCGTAAAATGAAAAGGATAGCTTACCTAACCAAGCTGGGAAATGAATGCCGTGAATTCACTCTACGTATCCAGTGTTCACGTCTCTATTTTTAGAAGAGAATTGAGGGATGTACTATTGAATCGTTGAGCAAGGCCCCGGATCACTAGGACAGTGACGTCCCGCATATGCCGAGAAGGGACCAGCAGATCTACTTCAGTCTCACTGTCCACTACAATCCTGAGCCGATGCTGATCATTCCGGAAAAGCTCCACCTGGAACAATTTTAAAGGATTTTATTTTCCGTCGTTCATGAGGATGCAACATAAGATTGGTTGATGCTCGAATTTCCCAGATTTCTAATACTTGAAACATAATATTACTACAGACCAGCACAAGTGCCGCATGAAGCCGTCTTGGAAGTTCTTGCATGGTTCAATTAGCAACAACCTTGAATGATATTTTTCAGGCAGGAAATTCCAATGTTCCATTAACACAGATGTTACCTTAGCACAATCACAGCTGCTAACACCTTGCTAACTGAAAAACAAGCAGGTCAACCGTAAAGAAACTTACATGAAACGGAGGAGCATAACTTCCACGAATTTCAGTGGTTGGAAACAAAGCCTTGGATCCCAGCTTCACAACCTTGACTCTCTTTCTGTTAACTTCTAGGATTCTTCTCTCCAGAGTCCCTTCACCTGGAGCCTGCAACATCAACAGCAACAATGCCAATGTACCCTATTTTTATTCTGAAAGATAAGCAACCAAGTAAACAGCGAGCATTGGGAATAATGATAACCTTTTTGAGGGAGCAGTCTTTGTCACACAATGCCTGTTTACAAATACTAATGAGGTGAGTGTATGGACAAGAAAAATAAATATAATATAATAATAGACCTATTTACTCTTGAGTTTGGACTAGAATGATAGATAAATACGACTTTCATCCAGGAGGGAAAAAGCACAAATCATGTGAACAGACTTGTAGTGATTGGGACCTTATATAAGTACCAGACAATGCAACAGCCCATGTATACCTGAAACAGATAATCAGATAAAACGAAACAAATGTTAACACGCAATAACATACACACCTCAAACTTTACAGATCCAAGTTCAAGCTTCTGCTTCACTTCTTTAAGAACATCAGGCTCTGCAAGTCATGAAAACGAAAAACACAGACACCGTGAAAGTTGAGATGTGAGATATATTTATAGAATTTAATGTGCACATTATTTCTGTTACTTAGCAACATCCAATATTGCAATATGATTTTTGTTATATTTTCAGAGTTTATCCAGCTACTGCAATCTCAGACACAAAGCCAAAGATACTGGTTGACAGGTGTACTTCCAATCATTCTTTTGCAGTTCTATTGTCCATTTGGACTTTTAGTAGGGAAACAAGCAGATTAATAAAAGCCGTAGCAAAAAGGAAAAGGAAAAAAAAAAAAAAACAAAAGCACAAGGAAAACTTTGCATCAATCAGATATTCAGTACAGAAAGAGAATCACTATTGGAGAAAATTGTTAAGCAGTGAACGGAATTTGAGCTCACCAACAGCTATTGGCTCCGTTGATGCAGACACAGGTTGCCCCTCAACACCATCCTCTCTGACGGGGGTATAAATAGCCACTAACCTGTAGCCCACATCATCAACATTAGCTTCATACATTCTTCCTACCTCACCTGCAACAAACATTAAATTAGGGAAGCGGGTATTTAGCTAGGTGGAGGAAGATTTTATCACTCTCAAACCGCTATTCCTATTATTAACTTTTATTACGTTTTAGCATCTTATACCGCACCCCTCCCCCAGTTTTAATTTAGAATTGTATACTCTTTTGCTACCTAATTTTATTAATCCACCCACTTCAATACGCATAACTCTAGTTTCTAACTAGGAAAAACCTGATAGACTGATTTTTGTGGTACACAAAGTGTAAAAGTCTTTGCTTGCAAGCGCTGTCATTCCAGTTTTATTTTTCACACCTTGTTATTAAAAAAAATGTTTTTCTTTTCTTTTCCTTTCTTTTTTTAGAAAAAAACCACCTGAAAAGAAATTCAAATTTCATCAAAATTTATTTGTTCAATAAAAATTTGAACAAGAGAGTTTAAGGACTAAAACAGCATGCATAACACTGCTTTTTTGTAGCTTAAAGTCAAATAAATATCCAATAGAGGAGGTTGATTGTAAAAATTAAAAAGTACAAGGATTTCCAGTACCAAATTAAACCACAGGGTGGTCAGCCAAAAAGTGCTAAACCACAGGAGGTCCCCATGCACTTCAGCCTAACTGAGTTTATCCTTCTTCTGTTCTTACTGACCGCAGGGTATGGATTTGACACAAAACATACCACAGACCCTTTTCTGACAAACTCTTAAACCATAGAGTACAAATTTGAATTCTACCCCGAAAACAAAATTGCATTACTGGCATGCAAGAGACTATTTCAATGATTGTTAGAATACCTGGTATGGAGATCAAATCAGGACTTCCAACCATTGATCTAAGCCATTGGATTCTGCTTTTTCCTTCCTTTCCTCCAGTGTAAACACCTCGAACAGCATATAAGTTGGTGTGAAAACCTCGACCCTCAATCTCCAGCTTATCAATCTTTGGCATCCCTAAAATATCAACAAAACATTAATCCTTTAAATAAGGAAGAAAGTTTGCAAACGAATGAATGCTTGATAAGACCAGAAACAATTACAAAGCATCTGGTATTTAGCAAACAAAAATCAGAACACAATTAGTCGTAAAAACATGAAGTCAATAACCAAATAGGGGAGGAAGAAAGCCGCCAATGTTTTCAAAAGGCAGTTCATGTAGCACTGTTGATGCAAAAGGAGACTGGCATAATATGCTTCAACAAAATTATGCTCGTCCTATAGCCAATTTAGAAAAAAACAAGCATACTGGCCAAGTTGACAATCACTATGTTTGGAGAGAGTGATTCAATTGAGCGATGAATCCCAAACTTTGTACTGCCTTTGTGAACCAAAAGCAAATGCCTGTCCAGGACTCATTAAGAAACAAGATAGCTTTTGCACCAAGTGGTTAATCTAGGGAAACAACAGACCTGGTAATACAGCAGCAGTCCTAGCATATGCAGGCTCACTCGACCTTCCAAACACATCAGTCACAATGCATTCACATCTTACACACCGGCCAACATCCTCTAGCCGCACCTTGTAAGAGCATAAATGCTGTGAAGGCAAGGGCTCAAAGGAGTTTCTGTCTCCTGTTATTGAGGACAAGAACCTGAAGCATGCATATGTCAATCATAGTGGGACCAGTGATGCCAAAACAAATTAAAAACCTATGAGAAGGACAATTAAACGACAGGATTGTGCTTTTCTAGCTCTAACCAGTATGTATCTCATTTTGTCAATAACCAACTTGCAATTAGGGCAGTCAGACTGTTATTCACAGTAAAGGTGTAAATTTGTTCTAAACATCTTCCCCATCTGAGATTATTAACAAGCCAAGGGACAATAAATTAGCTTAATGTTGCTTTCATAATTCAAAAAATTTAAAATTCCCAAAATCTAATAACATTCAAAAATATCAGCTTTAGATTTTTAGTACCTTGCATCTACTTGGAAACAAACAAAAAAAAGAAATGTTATAGTGCAACAGTTATGACATGAACATTTGAAATGAATGTGTTGTGTAGTGAAAGAAGGTAGCATTCTTTACCATTGGTATTTGAGATCGTTCTTATATTTGCTCCAAACAATTTGTTGGGTTTCACTTTCTGGGATCACTTCAACAGCAGTGAGCACATCACCTTCAATTGCCTTTCCCGTGAGAGCAAGCATTTCCATCCTTGGGAGCTCTGGAAGAAGACAATCAATATTCAGTTGGAATCAAGGATTTTCCACATCTTTATGAATTTGTACAAGGAAACAAAAGCATGATTTGAAATATGGACTCCTTGCCTGGGAGAATAAGATCAGTTGGCTCAGACAGCCTGAGTTCTCCCATGACTGAATCTGAGCGAACTGGCGTGTACCTGTTTAATATATTTGAACATATTAACATGAATTACTACAGGGCTGTAGCTTAACAATCTAGAATGATGTGATAGTCACGTCTAGCTTCTAGAACACATTACCAAAATTCAGATTTTTTATCAAAGAAATGTAAAGTGGTTGGCATTTCACAGAAATATTTGAAGGAATGTATAATATGACTCACCCAAACAACAAACGACAGTTATAGTCTGAGTCAGTGACTTCATAGGTCCTAGAGTTGGCACCATTTATGAGGATGATAGTTCCATCATTAGTTTCTCTATACCAGCTGAAGAGGCTTGATCCCTCATATCCACCAAAATACTTTCCTTCTCCAGCATATGTCCCTGATGACAACTTCTTCACACAAACGCCAGAAACCATGGGAAGGGCTGCCATAATGTTCAATTTCCTATCATTAGGCAGAAAAATTCAAAGGAAATTGAAAAAATAAGGGAAATATATGTGGGCATGACTTGGGAAAACAATTTTGAAAGGGTAAAACCATCCACATGATAGGAAGCCCATACACAGCCAATTTGTGGTTTAGTGTCATTACTCCATTCGGACTGTCATAAGCATGGTCCTCCACGCCAGCCACTGTGAAAGAACTTGAAGTGTAAAACATAGAATAATAGTCATACCTGGGCTCACTGGGGAGTTGGAAATTGTAACCAAAGGCTTTCCACATTTGCCATCTTCACGGGTGGGCAGCCAGTATAGGGCCAAATATGCCCCCACATCAGCCAGTGATGGAGAATATTTCCTGCCACATGTGCAGATTAATCCCAGCATTTCATGACTTAAATGGGAACAACAATTCTGAAGTCTTAAAATATAGTTCATGAGAGAAGAACTTAACTTACAATGTTCTACAATGTACACAAACATCTTCATGAGAAGTAGATACACACAGGAATGCAGATTCATGTAGCTTCTCCTTTGTTCTGTACCAAATATACTCTCCAGCACCTTCCTTTCCACCGAAGTACCTTTTGTGTGGGACCACCTCCATTTCCTCACAGCAATCGGGGATTGCAAGTTCCAATCCAACTGGATCCGCTGCTTAAATAAAATGTGGGAGAGGCCAAGAATGAGTGCAAAAGTTGCATTGTTAAACAAACATATTAATCACAAGGTGTCAATGGCAAAAACTGCAAAATGTAAAAAGATGAATAAGGCTTGCTAATGCAAAATGCCAACTTAGAAGCTACACTGCAAAATGCCAACTTAGAAGCTACACAGGCATACAGAAAGCAAATTGAGCAGTTCTACAAATTCCAAAGCACTTCATGTCAAGATGAGCAAATAGTAGAACAAAATAAATTACTTGGGTGTTAATGCCATTTTCACATATTCAAATTTGATTCCCTTTAGAAAATAAGGGAAAGCCTCGGTGTAATAGTTATTCCATTTAGAAATTGCATTGTTTATCTCAACACATCCTTCAAATGGGCATTGTTAGAGTTACTATATGTTCCATTCTTAGACTTTACCTCATAACTTAAACTTTTAGGTTGAGTAGTTTCTTGATAAAGTATTAGAACCTTTATGATCAAGAGTTCATGAGCTCAAACCACATTGGCCACATTTTCCATTGATTGTGAGTTTCTGCAAGGACAGTATGTGCTTTGTTCACACTTTCAGTTGAATGGACTTGTGCAAGTGGGGACATGTTAAAGTTTGAGATTTAATCAATTCTTGTGCCTCGACCAGTAGCTTAAACTTTGAGTTGGATGTTTTACTGACAAAAATTATTCTTCGAGTCACTAGATACTTCAACCCAAGCAATGCTCAAATTTCTCAGTCATGAATTAGTCCAAATAAACTTTTCAATTCCGTATAATGAATGTCAATGTCCAATGACCCCAAATTTTGAAATATCATATCATACTTTAGAAAGCCAAACATGTATCTTAACTCAACCATTGAACAAGTTCAAGGGAAAACCCTGGAAAAACACCATAGCAAGCTTTCAAACAAAATAATAATAATAATGACATTCTTTAGGATCTTAGCAACACTCCTTTGTTCAAAATTCAATATAGGTTCTTTGACTTTAATCATATTATTAGTGTTAATAGGTTTCCTAACTTTCCAAGTTTCTTTTATAGAACCCATTTGTTCATTTTAGAGCTAACAGGCTCACAGTGATCTACCAGAAACTCTAAACACAATCCAAGCAATACTTGGCTTAAGAGTAAATAGGCCTGAGTGTCATGGCTATGTTTTTCTTTTGGTACTCAGAATATATGGATGAACAGTGCAAATTATGGAGGAAGGGACAGCTCAAAGATAAAGAAAATGGAAGGTAAAAGAAGGTGACTAATTTATCCTCAAAAGTTTACAGCTTGCCATGGTTTTGAAATCCATCAACATACTGCTTTTAGGACAAAGATTTGCACTTTTGTTTTTGCACAAGTAGAAATAGTCACCCCACCCAGCATACAATTGCCAACAGATTCTTACAACCTTAAGCTTCTGGAATTATCATGCAACCTATGAAATTAAGAACACAAGAATTGGATCTGCATCCTTCCGGGCTCCTTTTGAGTTCTATATCTTCCACCTAGGCTACCAGTAAGAAATGAAAAGTTGTTTCTATTCATAAAAATCTCAACCAACTGAGCTCCTTGTACTTTTATGCATTTTTTTATGTATTATCTCCCATCATTTTCAATTCCAAAATTATAGCATCTTCAAAAACATGTTTTTCCAGGAGAATTACAAATACCTGATCATGTAACCTAATTAAATTGCAAACTTGATAAAGTCAAGTAACCCGATCCAAGTCTATAGCATCTATTGAAGGCCACAATCCAACAGATATTATGATTCCCAGGAAAAGATAGTGTGTGAGTAGGCTCAATTCTACTATCAATATGAAAATCTGAATGCAGAAAAATGTAATCCACCTGGGGCAATGGCATCAGAGATTCTGCTCCTAGGACTTCCTTTCATGCCATCCTTGCGCACCGGAGTGTAAACAAGCTCGATACATTTACCAACATCTTCCAAAGTTAAATCCAGAAACTCTGCCAGACAAATTGACTGCCTAATTTAGTTTATGAGACAAAAGCACATCCCTCAGATAACAGACATTAAGTTATATTGAGTAACCTACCATCACCACTTTGTTTCTCTCTGAAACCATCACTTTTCACCCTGAACCATTCATGGAAGCAATTTCCCCTCTCCCTGTTTCAAAAAAGAAATGCCTTGACTTTAGGGATGAAGTTAGAACAAGGGGATCCAAGTCTCAAGACTTCTATGAGAACGAGATCAACTATAACCATATGTCAGTAGACATCTTACCCTCCAATGTAAGAAGCAACAAAGCTCAAACGCTGTCCTTCCATCATTGATCCAAGGAACTCTAAGGACTGACAATCAGGAGGACCTGCAGAGAGAAAATAGAGTAAACATCAAAACTAGACATTATCAGATCAATTTCTCACAAAAGAGAACAAACTACTAAAACATAGTGGCGAAAAATCATCTATGTACCAGGAATGATAGGTCCAATTTGTTCAGAAAGAACAACCGGACCACGAGCCCAATCTGCTCTCATGGGCTCACAAGAAACCGAAATAAAGAAGCCAATATCATCAAGCGAAACTATGTATGATGCTGTTGTGGCACCACGAATTTCACTTGGAGTGCCATCTGAACTTGTCTGTATGTCAAAGTTCTAGTTAGGCAAACATCACAGCAGCCAACAATCAGCAGGAGAAGGGGAAGAACAATAACAAGACACTATATTAACAAGCTAATCTACCAAATTAAATCATGAGCACACACTGCAACCACATTATGCGTTTCATTAATGTATAAGGTTAATTACCCGAAACCAACGGAAAACTGAATCTCCTTCTTCACCTCCCCAGTATTTTTTGTCAACAGTCAGCATAGTTCCTTCAACAGCAGTTCCAACTATTTGCAAAGACAGCAATCTCGGACTTCCTAATCATCAAGACAACTTACTTTAAGAAATAAATTTAAACATATGAGATAATGAAGTTGCGTACAGGTAAGGTCCCTCACAACCAGCATAGGTACTTAAAACATAGGTAAATCTGATCACTGAACAGTGTTATCAGTTATCTCAGAATCAGAGTTAGATGAAACACAAACCAAGAAAGGACAGCTACTGTGGCCACGTTGAGCATTTAATTAAAAAGCTGCAGCAAAAGCTTGCATCCAAAACAACAAATCATCTTACACAGAACTTTGAAATGTGCAAAGTGAAGTAATATAATTGCTGAGTGTGAATCTCATATCCACTCTTTTAACAATTTGGACCCATACAACATATGCATAGATGAATCAGCAGCTGTTTCACTTAATGGTAGGATACACGCCAGGGGCCAATAAGCATATATGAATCCTTGTTACTCCCTAAACAAGTAGCAAGGGACATGCTAATTAATGTGACATCAAGTTTAATGAACAAGAGGAGGATCCAGTCAAGCATATTAGTGACACAAATGCTTAGACAATTTTCTGACTTCTTACATAGATCAATTGGCATCGCACCAAGTATAGACATATTCTTCTTTTCAATACTGCATGCCACTTAAAAAGTTTCTGACAAGTATCAATTCATCAACTACAGAGCTCTTGTTACCAAAATACTAGAGAGGTATGATAATGGAAAACAAACACAAAATAGGGGAATGCTTGAAATCTGATGTGCATGATCCATATGGTCTATTAAGTCAATGGCTGGTTTAATGTAAATCTTGGACAAGATGTTGCAATACCATGTCAATTTGAGAAACATACACAAAGTTAATGTCTAACTCAGACACTTCTCTCAACCATAGAAATTTGGAACCGTGTGATATTTATCATATAATTCATCAATGACACTTTTAGTTATATTTAGTTATGAAAAATTGCCAATGTCTGTAACATTCATAATGTGAGTAACTAATAAAAGTTTCGAATGTTAGCCACCAGGTGTGTGGGCCAGTTAAAGGGTGGACATGCTGTGATACACATACAAACACAAAAGATTTCCAGCAGATAATCAAATTACCAGGTCGAACACGTTCCTGGCCAATGCAACTTCTTGGCTCACCTACAATCCCATCATCACGCACAGGAATGCATTGGAAGGATATGAATTTACCAATTGCATCTTTAGTAACACGATATTGAAGAACACCTCTGCCCTCTGGTATTAGTGCACCCGAGTCAGTTTCAACCTGAATTTTAGAAGATATCTCAGCCAACAAGCATTAATGATGTGAACAGAGGATTGTATACATGGCTGGTATATTTTTATATCTTTCAAGATGAAACATATAGGAGGGAATTCTCTTCCAATTGCTCATGTAAATCAAATTAACATCAGGCATCTGGCTAATGTGTTTTGATATTACCTTCGGCAAAGATGTACACAACCACTTCAAATCTATGGACAGACAAAAAATGATAAAAATATTGCCATGCCATGCTCCATGCAGATTCAAATGAAGTATATACCTCATGAATATACCAATTATATACACTTTTTCCTTCATGACCCCCCACATAGCCATAAGATGCTGTCAGTATTCCACCTTCAGTGTAATCACCAGTAATTGATAAGAAGTTTAAGCTTGGGGGAAGAGCTGAAACAATTCAATGATGAGTTAGTAAATTAAATTCTTTTTAAGCAATGCTGTCCATAAAATCGCCTATATCTATTCCAGTTCCATATTACCTAATAAAACAAAGAAGAAATTTTACTTACTTTCCACTGCTCTATCTGATATTGCATATGCTGGTTCGCCAGATAGACCATCTAAAGTCATTGGAGTATATTTGACAACAATGTAATAGCCAACTGCTCCTAAAGGTATGCGAAATGCCTAAATGAAATCAAGATTAAACTAATGTTACAATCAAATAACCACTGCCAATCTGTGATTTGACATGCACACATTAATACAGAAACACATGGCCCACCTTTGCAATCTTGGAAGTGCTCAATGCCTCAAGACTATTCTCTCCATTTAACATTGCAGAACTTGTTTTGAACCACTGAACTCTGCTGGAACCCTCAGTTCCTCCCGTAACAGTACCAGTTACAGTGACCTTACTGTTTTCTTTAAAATCACCAATTATCTTAACATTTGCTACTTTTGGAGGTGCTGGAATTTTGGGCGGGAAAAAAACAAAGACATTTACAACCAGAGCAAGTCAATAATAGATGCAACATGCACAAACCACAAGCAAAGGAAATTGATTGGCTACACCAATAACGTCATATCCCTTTTTATTGGTACATGCTAATGTCATATGCTTGCTACATATCATACAGAAAAATAAGGAGAGCATAGAGGAGTAGGCACATGGCTAGGCATGTACATTGATACAGCAAATTAATCCATTTGAAAGCGAGGGAGCAATATTTCTCCACATTTGAGCAGACTAGTTGAGGCAAACCCCATTCCCCGTAGGAATATTGCCAAGAAAAACTAACATTTTGAGTGGTTGACAATTGCAAAATGATAACCGTATCACCCATGCATCTGTATTTAATCAGAGATGAGTATTTTAGCCTGTTGTCAATTTTGTGTATTCTGTACCTTACAGATGCTCAAGTAGTGTGTACATGCAGCTCAAAAGAAAATAACATATTGATTTCTATCGGCAGGTCAATTCATTTGCCAATTAATAGAATGCATTAGACAGTAATGTATTAACATATCATGGGACCCATCCATAAGCTTAAGCTTTTGCACCAAATTGTTCCTTGACATTGTATCAGAAAAGAAGGCATGTGTTTAAGCCATGCCACATACATATTCTGGTTGGATTGTGAATTTATGCGCAAGGAAAGTATGTGCTTTGCAATCTGTCCAACCTAATGGGCTGATGTAGTCAAGATTTTCGTATCAACCATTCTTGCGCCTCACCATGAACCTAAGCTTTTAGGTCAAATGTTCCCTTGACAATTCACAAGCTTTTCCCATTTTATAATCTTTTACCATTTCAAAGAACCATTTCTTAAAACAAGGACCATAACATTGAAGCACAAAGCATTTTAAGCATCATACATTCTACCTTGCTTCACAGCAGCAGAAACTATTGACACAGCTTCCCCTTCTTTCCCTGTAAAGTATGCCATATCATGCAGCAATTGTTTCTACATTTCAGAGACAGCGAGAAGACAAGCAAATGTGTTAACTGTCAACAAGCAAAAGGGTGATGGACTGACCTTCAAAATTCATAGGTAAATACACAAATGCTAGGCGATGCCCAACATCACCTTTAGTCAGATTATACTCAGATGCACCAGCTAAGAGTAATACAAAATCTCTGCAAATAAAAACCATTAAGATTAAAGCTACAACCTGTATATAATTCAGATTTCCTATGAAGTGCTGATTGTGGTAGAAACAGAATCAAACTATAACATAATCTAGAGAGAGAGAAAAAAAAAAAACAAAACTATGCATGGTACTTGCAACAAAAAGCAAACCATAAACCAAAGTCAAAACTAGGTAAGAGAAGAAAACGCCTCAATTTGAAAATCAAAATCAAGTGAAAATAATCTTCCGTAAGAGAACAAACCCAGTGTCCTTATTCTCCCGTAACCATTCAAACTTGCTGGGACCCTCTCTTCCTCCAAAGTAGTCACCAACTCCTTTGATGCCATTCCCTTCAACAAGATCTCCAAGAATTCGGACATTACTGACAGATGGAGAAGCTGCCACCATGAAAAATAATTGTTCAAATCCCATATGATGCATTTCATATATAAAGAGGAGGCAAATAGTGATTGCAGGCCACTTTTATGCAATGACTGCTGTAAAATTTAGATGTAAGATTACACCTAGAAGGATCATGTCCTTTTTATGTAATCATAAGTAAACACTGAAGAAGCTGCTTAATCGCAGAATGCCTACACCCATCGTCAACTAACTCTACAAAGAGGTTAGGTCAAATCAAGCAGCAGATCAATCTAAAGAGTTCAAAGATCTAATTTCAGTTTCTCTACTGCTCTTTCTCAGAATGGAACATGTTCACACGTAATTTTGAGGGGAAACCTGTCTTCCATGCAAGTTCTGCAAGAAGGCAGCTGTACAAGAAGAAATTGCAGAGACTATAGGGTTTATGGACATTACCTGATTGGCAATTTTAGAAAATGTTAAAGTTCATGAACAAGTAAGAACAGCAGCCATCGCATTATTAGATCCTTGAAACTAATGTCTTTCTATTGTGGTTGATGCATCTAATTCATTTATCTGAGGCTTTCAGAAGACATATTCCTATTGCACTCCCTCCTTCATTGAACTCTTTTCCTAACCAAATCAAAATGCAAAATTATAATTGGGTTCTCCCACCCTTTGGGGAATATCTTCTGAGGGTAATTTCTCTTATGAAAGGTATAAAAGAAACTAAGCTTACTTCCAATGCAAATTAAAAAACACTCTAAGGCCATAAGAACTCTAAGAAAAGAAAATGAAAATATAATGGATATAATTTTAAGAACATTTCCATCTCATACATACCTGCTTTAACAAAATCAGTATATTTATATTGAGGTTCCCCTTTGGCACCTTCTTCTGTGACTGGTGTGTACATAAAAACCAAACTGGCATCAATGTCATCTATAGTTAACATGTACTCCTCATCTTCTGCTCCAGCAATAACCACTGGGCTGCTATTCCATCTTCTCCTCAGCCAACTGTAACATGGAATAAGCAAAGTTAAAGTATATGTCAACATATGAGAGAAAGACTTAAACATGTAATATGTGTGCCTTTGTGAATGTAAGAATGTGTACCCTGAAACTATGTAAGATATGACTCTCACCTAGCAACGCCCTTCCCTGGTGTTCCACCACACCATGCTACCTCAGCACAACCCTTGATAGTATTCCCTTCCACCAACTCCCCCTGGACTTCAAGGCTGATGACCTTTGGGATTCCGCTTCCTTTTGCAAAACAGAAAAATTGAAATGCAACAAAGCTAAAACTATTGAAAGGGAAAAAGAAAGTTATAGAGAGATAAACAGGAGAGAGAAGGCTTGGAGGGGTTGGGCTGTTATTATCTTGAACAATATTATATTTCACTCATCTGTGTCTTTTAAGGACTCCTCAACTCCATAATTAGCAATGCCACTTGGATATAGACATGACATTTTCACATTGCTCTCTTAGTAAATTTGGCTATATTGACAAGAAGTTCACCTCAAACATTCATAGACTGGGAAACAAATAGTACAACATACCTCGTATAACTGGGGCAGATATAGCAAAAACAGCAGGATACTCAGTTTCCCCCAGGATGGGTGTGCACACAACTTTCAAAAATTTACCAATGTCTTCATGCTTTGGCCAGTATACCTGCCCATCATGCGATCTCATCAGCACATTAAAAGGATAAATTAATGCTCGTCAAAGACCCAAAACACTATCTGTTTCACAGCCTGAATTATTTACCTCTCCATTAGCATCAGGAATAGCAGCAAATTTTGAAAGTGCTCTCTCTCCCACAAACCATTGATATGATAAGACTAATGGTGTATCAGCACTTGGATTGCCATCTTGAACAAAACTAAAATGGCAGCGACAGGCATCTTCTTCAAAAGGTTGATCAATAGATGCATCTTTAAGCAGATAGTCCCGTGGGAAATGATCTTTCCATTGCTCAAAAAGAAAGCGAAAAGTTGAGTCTGTTTAATTGATGATAAATCAAGTTTAGTCTCCCATTGAAGATATTCATGAGCAACAAAAACTATCATTACATGAAAAAGCAAGTTACAGTCTGCAGTCCCAACTTCAAACCAGTTGAAGATCTATTATGTTTAAGTCAACCTGAGTTGTTTGGATCAAAGTCCTATGGCATGACCAGAAGGGCATTTCTCTGTCTTGGCTTTCCATTTTCAATACATTGAAAACAAGGGATAGTTTGATAGATGAATGTGTAAGTGAATCATAGGTGTTCTTGTGCCAGATTTATGATAAATATCAAGAGCATTCACACAGTAGAATGGCAAACAAAGATTCGTGTGGCCAGCCCCAATTAAATTGGGAGTAAGTCTTCATTGTTGTCTTTATCACGAGTATCCTTTATTATTTGAAGTATTTGGGAAGAAAAGTGATCTTAAACGAATAGCTGACATTGAAGAGCTGAAAATTTCGTAAGCCAAGGCTACTCTAAGGCTATCCCGGTGGACTATGATTACTTAAATGGAGGAGAAAAACCAAAGGTGTCATGCTGGAGATATTCATCCTCAAGCAGACAAGCATAGCTGCACTAAAAGAACCAAACATTGACAAAGAGCATTTTGCAGATTACACACCTCCAGCACTATCAGGATGAGAGAACTCCCAACCATCTCTAATGCACAAGGCTGTGCAAGCTGGATAACGCTTTGCAATTGTTAGCTCCTCACGCGAAATGTCTATCCACATTCCAACATTAAAGTACAAAGGAGAGAAATTTAAGGTTAAGAGGTGGCTTCAAAGCAAGAAACATAACAAAGTGCATACTCATTCTGCATTATAAAAAAAGAAAAACTGAAAGCAGAAAAGAGGTGCCAAACACATTTAATTCTACATCATTGGGATACCTCTATCATTGAACTTCTTCAAGGTAGGACCAACAAGCAAAATGCCAGCTGCTTCTAGATGAGGCATCTTAAGAATGGGGTTCTCCTCCACTCGTAAATGCTGCAGCACAGAGGATTCTTATTACTTACAACATAAGCATGGGTCTGCATGACGTAGCATTCATGGAAACTTGTAATAAAATCATGGGCCAACATAAGGTTAGAATGTGGATGTGCTGTACTCCTATGGCACTTATGCATCAAAATCCATCTCCAACTGTTTTTTTTTTTTTTACCACAAGAGGCCAAAAACAAAGGGCAGACTAATTGATTGCATGTCACTCTACAACAGTAATTGGGTTCGTACATAGGCAATCAATTTAGTAGTGTCTCTTTCTTCCAAGTCTCCATACCAATTCTAAGATTCTCCACCCATATGCATTTTCATCTTAAAGATCCCTTGACATTACAATGTTATTAAAGACAAGGATACCATAGGCATTCACCAGTGATGAAAATACTAATATTTCAACGCTGTGACATCAAGATGAAAATGAAGTTTACTTGGCAGCACCCTTAAGCCAAACTCTAATGAAAACTCATAGTCATGAATAGCTATATATTTTTTCCATTAAAATCTAAACCATAAAATCATGAAGTTTTACATGGATTTTCTTTTTCTCAGATAGGTGAACAGTGGGACACGAATTTGATAATCACACCAATTGTGCAGCCCATTTCACGATATTAGTTGTCCCTCAAGTGTAAATAATTTCTTAAGGCAAATGGTGATAGGGCAAAGATAAGAGACTTCTTCAAAATATCTGTGGCATGTGCTTGATCCACAAAAAAAAAAAAAAAAACAAACAAACAAACAAACAAAGAAAAGTTCGACTTAAAACTAACCTCAAGAACTGGTAGATGCGGGAAACCCTTTAAAGTTGTTATTTTGTTCTTGCTTGCAGCCAATACCTGCAAGGAAGGAAAAGACAAGAAATTAATCATACTGGCCTAATCCTGACATTGTGAAGAGGTGAACTTATTATCGAACAGCAACAAACCTGAAGACGAGGTTGACTAACCATTGCAAGAGACTTCAGCTTATTTTGAGCAACAGAAAGAAACTGGACATGCAGAAATCACAAAAATGCAGATATTTTAGAGAAAACTTTCAAGTCAATTTTAGACAAGTATTTTAGGATAACAGATAGGTTGGGTTAAAAAAATTCATTCCTACCTCCAAGTTTGGAAGCTGAGGAAGACTTGCAAGTGATGTGATTTGATTACCAGCGAGATACAGTTGCTACAAGTGATAAAGCTTCCTCACATTATATATCAATTATTGCATGCTACAGCCTTTTTC
The DNA here is from genome assembly GCA_019804595.1 of Bruguiera parviflora. Lineage (NCBI taxonomy): Eukaryota > Viridiplantae > Streptophyta > Magnoliopsida > Malpighiales > Rhizophoraceae > Bruguiera > Bruguiera parviflora. The sequence goes on from CM034058.1 coordinate 6,940,124, forward strand.
TAGTGCTCAACTAACAGTGATGAACACACATAAGAAGCAAACCTGCAAGGCCTTGCAATTCTCCAGAGGTTCAAAACCTGGTCCTTTAAACTCATTAAAGCTCAAATCTAGAACCTGGACTAGAAAAGTAATTCTGATCAATTGTTAAGGCACCTATGTACAAAAACTCCAAATATAATAGACATTGCCAATAACTTTAAAACTTAATTTCCAAAGAACCAACAAAAAAACAAAAAATTGAACACAGGCCATTCAAAGGTTTCTTAGTTTCTGAAGAATTGCAAATAAGGCAAATAAAATAATAGGTCAGGGAATATTGAACCTTCACTCGTGTCAATATCTCAATTCCTTCCAGTGTAGATAAGAGATTATCTCTGAGATAAACAAACTGCCAAAAATAGGTGCATTAGTGGTTGAACCACAATCAAAAGCATTACTAGATTGTTGGAAACCAGCAAGCATTTAAGTGTCTGGTATGTGATACTTTTACCTCTAAATTTGATGATAAATTCAACCCACTAGCATTCAGATTACGAACTCGATGACCCCTGAGATCCAATCTCTGATCCAACCAGCAACCATTAGAATAGTGGAAAAATTCAAAAATCAAAAGAGTATAAGAAAAACAAAGCCAAGCTTGCTCCCCGACATGCATGCAACTTTTTATGGCACTCAGATGATATCAAAGTTCAGAACATCACACTGCTGCAAAACACTGATTTATATCAATGGATAGGCTACAGAAGTACTTTCCCCTGCCGTCAAGTCCATCTTATCCCAAGATTTAATTCCAAATATCTCACGCTTGAAACATCGATATTTAGCATCTAAACAACTGACAATGACGTAGCATTACACACTGTGCCCATGAGAACTGCCACATCTACTAAAAATTCAGAATTCAAATTCAAACCACCGCATCTAGATAATTGCAAGCTCAAAATTATGTGTATCTTTTTTAACAGTACTTATCAACTTTCCTTCAAAAGATGACTTATCTACTAACAAAATTAATGGAAAAATGTAAAATTTATTTTTAAGCACTTTACACATCTCTTTGTTAGCCATTTTGAATCTCAAGCTCAGTAAGCCAATCAAGCCTCAAGAAGATGTTGAAAGAGACATTGAGAACCAAGAAAGGAAATTTAAATGGCAGAATTTTCCTTTAATGGCAATGCACTGGACCAAAGAGTTTGACAATATGTTTTCAACTAGCATCCGTGTTCATTCTGGTGCACAGTGTGAAAGTGCAAAAATTTGGATACTAAATAACTGCTAATCAAAATGCATATCATATCCAACTCTCAACTCATGACGAATGGTAAAATAAGCCCTTGTTGTGATGTAGCAACGACACAGTATAAAAACATACAAAGTTTCAAGCCAGAACTCGAATGATATTCAATACTTGTACATAGTTAGGCATTCAATAGTGCTGATCAAAGAAACATAAAGCATGTCTAAGGAGAAATAAGCAGCTCCAGAGAATAAAAGGGAATATCGCATAACCAATGAATTTCTATACAACCTTTAATGTGAAATGTTAGAATGCTTTGAGTAGAACAAGAAAACTGGAATATGCATTTGGTAAAAATTTGCAAGAAGAATTAGATCCAAAGTAGAGAGTTATTTTTGTGCAACTTATATGTCAAAGTTGCAATTACCATGGTATGCTTACCACATCATCACTAGCTTTAATATCCACCTGGGGAAGAACAATGAACCTCGAATACCGACTTTCAGGAGTTCCTGCTTTCCTTCGCCCAGATGAGCTAGAGTTCCTATCAAGAGATGTGGACAAGGACCCAGTTCTCAATCCAGATGAAACCGAAGGTGATCGAGTAGATGGTGAAGAAAAGTTGGAACTTGACTTTCTGCTCACACTACTACTGGCACTATCCAATGATGTAGACGTAGACCTTTTTGAAGCAGAATAGACAGTTGATGCTGGCTTGACTGAAGCCCTCTTGATGTCGTCTGACTTATTTATGCCAGATCCAGTTGACATTCTCAAACTCTTATTCCCAGGTGACACAGGAACCATCTTCCTAGTCTCTGAAACACTTGTTTGGACTGTGGATTTTGCAGGAACTGAAGGCAAGGAACTTCTTCTAAGCTCAGGAAGTGACCTCCTCACAGGCTCAGTAACAGCAGTAGTCTTTTTGCCTGCAACTGTAGTAACACTATTTTGCCGTTTAGGGGCAGAGACTGACTGTTTCTCAGGCAATCCTCCAGTGCTGTTTCTTCTTATCACTGGAACTGAATTGGAATCACTGGAAGAAGCAGCTACATGTGTTTTAGTCACATTTAAGCTAGACCGTTGGCTGCTTTTGGGCTCAGTTCTCTTTCCAATAGAACGAGTTGGTGCTAGAAGGTTGGATGTTGCTGAAATAGTAGGCTTTGTGGTCTTTGTAACCCTCCTTGTGCCTTCCTTTGAAGTGATTGGGGTCTGTCTATCTGATGGTTGGGATTTTGGCACTAGCTCTTCAGCAGATGACAGTGTTGGCTCCTCCATTTTTGAGTTAAACCACTAGTGCTAGTGAATCAAGTACAAGTATTCTGATTTCGCCACCACAACGACATAAAAATCAACAATCTGAAACAGGTTTTTCGCCAATGAATCTTTTTGCTTGCAGAAAAAACCTACAAAAATGTAAAGGAAATACCATAAAGCCAAAATAACAAAGTTTGGGGCATGAAAAAGATTTTAGCTTTAAAAAATACAATCCAAGCTGTCTTGGTTTAAATTATTAAGTCCAAAACAAAAACAGACTTAAACCCTTTTATTCTTTTTTATGTAATTCCAAGCAGGGAATTAAGGCAAAATAATCCAGGTTGTTGAGAAAATGCCAAAAGTAGGAAAAAAACAATAAAACAAACATAAAAACAAGATAGCTTGGTAGTAAAACCTTAAATTAATCAACATTAAGAAAAACTCACAATGTTCACACAACGCAGCTACTGACCCACCAATTGTTCCAGTGAAGGAGTCATTTCACTCTTAGAATAATAATTCCACAACTTAAAATACAAAGCACTCCCATTTGCCCTATCATCCTCACTTCTCCTAACCACCACAAAAAAAAGCATAATACAGTTTCAACATTCCAAAAAGATTCAAAATTTAAAAAAGAAGTGAAAAAGAGAATGTGGGCTTTATTTACAAAGTCCAAAACAAAAGACAAAGGAAGCTCAAGAAATCCAAGAAACTGATAAGTAGCAGATGTTTTTAAAAAATATATATGGAAAAAAAGCATTACCTTCAAAACCCAGAAAATAAAGCAAGGTTGTTCAATTCAAGAATAAAAGAAAAGAAAAGAAGTTAAGGAAAAGAAAAGGTATTGTTTACGAGCTAAAAAATCAACAAAAAAAAATAAAGAAAGGTCAAGAAATTCAAGAAAGTGAAAATAAAGAAGAAAATGGTAAAAGGGCATTGGCATTACCTACGAGCTGAGAAAGAGATAAAAAAGGAAGCTCCAGAAATTTAATGACAAAAATAAATAGAAAATGAATTGTACAGATGCATTACATACATGCTCAAGAAACCAGAAGATAAGAGGAAGCTCAAGAAACAGGAGAAAAAAACTTTTTGAAAAAACAGTTGGAAATTTTCAAGAAAATCAAAGTAAAAGATTTAAAGGAAAATGGGTGGAAAAGTGAAGAATGCAAAATGAGGTCAAGAAATTCAAAAGAAAGAAGAAAAAAAAAATTGCTACTAAGGAAACAGAGGCATCACTTACAAGCACAATAACCCAGAAAACAAAGAGGAAGCTCGCAAGAACCCAACAATGTAATCTTGAAATTCAAAGCATCTCAATTGGATCTAGCCCAGAATGCAGGTCCTTCATCAATAAAAATAAAAATCCAAACTTTCTCTCTCTCTCTCTATATTTAAGTGGGAGATAGAAAAAAACGAACAACCTAGAGAGACAGACAAAGAAACTTACATTGGATGGATAAGTTTAGTTGTAGATCTGGAGAAGGCAGTGAATGAAACTGAAAAAGTGACTGAAATCAATGATCTTTTTGTAAGACAGACAAGACTCAGAGCAGTGGGCTCTCTCTCTCAGTCTCTGTCTCGCTCTATCTCTCCAACTTTTGCTTTTGGTGAAGTGTAACAGTGACACCCTTCAGCAAGAAAACAAAAAATCTGCTTGCTTTCTCTGTATTGTTGCAAGATTTCAAAATGGGTCTCTCGCTGGATAGACTTTGGAGAGAGTGCGTCAGTGTGTGTGCTGGAGGGTTGGTACAACGTTCGATCGAGGGGCATTGCGTCTGAATTTTGATTTGGTGCAGATTGTGTTTTAAAGGAATGCATGTCAGCCGTCCGATTGTACGACTGCATTGTTCGGCATGTCAATCTATTGGCCATTATGTGTATGTGCGAAGTGGACG
>CM034058.1:6944618-6988311 GCA_019804595.1 Bruguiera parviflora
ACAAAAAAAAAATAAAAAAAAAAAATATATATATATATATATATATATATATATATATAGGTGAGTTGACTCGTGATTCTGCCTGGTCAGAGAGCTTATAACTCGGAATTCTTAGCCAACACACTCCTACCTACAACTCAAGTCGGCAGACTGGACGGCATAATTTAATGGGCATTATTAATTAGAGAAAATCTAGCAGTAAACAAATTAGGTAGACTCATACCTAACCTGGGACGATTTATTAACTACTAATTTTAAGACGAGCATTATTGTCAATTTAATATACATTATGCTATTACAATTATTGATTAAAAGGATTGAGATGCAATGACTGATGAAAAACAAACATGCGACTAGGCCCTTTAAAAGTTAGATTATTTAAGCCAATGAGTATAGAGACACAAGAATACCCATCTGAAGTGGGATAATGTGATGAGAGTTACGAGACTTCGTTTAGAAGGTAACTTAAAAAAAAAAAAAAGTGATGGAAGTTTGAAAAAGAACACAATTGGTTGATTAGTGTGATAATTATGATTAGTATGCTGTTGTTGTGGGAAAAAGACACTGCAATCGGTTGCTTTGTAAAAACTTTTGCAGGCACCGACTTTGGACGCAAATACTATTGTTGATTCACCTGCGACAGATGATGATGGCATGTTTCCGGAGGCGACACAAGACAACGAGCAACTCTTTAAACGGCACATCTTCGCCGGCGGAGTCCGGAGGTAAGAGAAATTGCGAGTTCCGCTATTGTAATCGCCAAACTAACTTATTTGCAGAAGGGAGAAGGTTTTAACGGTGACATTTTTTATTCAGTTTTTGACTGCTCGGTAAAAAATAAATATAAAATAATAAAAAAAATTGGTCAAATAAAAATACCCATCATCAAAAAAATAAAAAAATAAATTGAACATTTTGTTACTCGGTATAAGAATGACTTAATTTGATATCGAGTTAGTTAAAATTTTCACAAAAACCATATAATTTTATATCTATACCAGAATTAATTTCAAAATATATATTGACATTTTTTTACTCTCGTTATTGAACTTCAATGAACACGTCGCGATGAAATTACAATTTATGTCCATTTACATCGGATAAATATTTTGTGCGTAAGAACACAGAATTTCTTAATAAGAGAAAACTCAAAACCTTCTGTTAAGAGATTCCAGGGGACTGCTAATTGGTATCTCTTTTCACACATCCCGCGACGTTGACTTAATAAAAATAACCCATTGTCCATCGATGGCCTAAGGAATCTGAAGATGGGTTTTCTGTTTTGTTTAATTGAACCACACCCCATTACAGCAGTGTTTTCGAGAAAATTGATAAATTATAAATTTTTATTTCTTCTGATAGAGAGATTATTAAATTAATAATTAGAATTCAATAAGAGAATGTTATGTCATTTAATAATTCCTCCCATGCTTTTTTGTGCCATCTAATATATATTTTTTAACTATATAAATAAGTGTAAATAAGAATTAATATTTGCTTTTTGTTGTTATATATTTTTTTACAAAATTGATTCATTCTCTATCCTTTTATTTTTATTTTCTTTTTGTGTGCATCCTCATTTTTCTTGTTTCTTTTTGTCCTCTTAAAATTCCCTCACATCACTTTTTTGTCAACCATTAAAATCTATTACTGTAGAAATTATGGCCCAGTTTTTTTTTTTTTTCCACCTGCATGCTAAATACATATAAGAGAAAAGGGAAATAATATATATATATATATATATATATATCTATTATTTTTCTAAAGTTAAAAATTTTCAAACAAAACAACTAAATATAAAAAATATATTTTTTATCAAATTTTAATATTTTTATAAAAAATCACAAAAAATATTTATAAAATATTATATATATATATATATATAAAGAAGTTTGGCATGTATTAGGATGTTTTTGAAACAGCGGGGACATCTTATGGATTGCTTTGAAGAAATAATATATAATGAAAAAAGAGAAGCGAAGAACACCATCGGAAGTTAGGGTTTTGCGGAGACACGCACGCCCTCCAGCCCTCGTTCGCTGTGGGAGGAATCGCAAAGCCTTCTGACCTCCAAATATGCCGACGGTGAGCGTGGCGAGAGATCGCCTCTTCGCCGCCCTACGCAGAACTTACGGTACTCTCTCTCTCTCTCTCTCTCTCTCTCTCTCTATATATATATATATATATATATATATATATAGTGTGGACCAATGAAAATGCAGTGAAATTGGAGTCAGTCACTGATGCGTTGTTGGAATTTGTGTGCGTTGGTGGTGATGTTAGGTCAAGAAGAGTTCGAGGATCTCTGCTTCAGTTTCGGTATCGAGCTAGACGATGTGGTGAGGCGATTCATTTCCTCGTGGAATTCTCAGCTTTTTTATTTTTATTTTATTTTTTTGGCTTCTTCATTTGAAGAATGTAAGTAATCTTTAATTGAATAGAATTTTCTTAGAGATATTCGAACGCGCTATAAAAATTGTTTTTTGTTTTTTTAATCAAAAATTGTATCAGACGACGGAGAAGGCCATTATTAGAAAAGAGAAGCATTTGGGGGAAGAAGAAGCCGATGATGATGAAGAAATTATCTACAAAATCGAAGTTCCTGCTAACAGGTCCTCCTTTTTTGTTCTCTCTTTTTCTAGCTCCCTAGTAATAGGTGATCTGTTAATTTTTGTGCATTTAGAGTGTGTTATTAGGTTGAATGTCTCAATTTTGACTGTGGTCTTTGGGCAATTTGTGGTTTGATGCTGGTTTCATTTAGGGTTGGAGTTCATTTGAATGGGTTACTGTACTGTTATGGTGCACCTTTCTTTTTATGCAATTTTTTTTTCTTTCTTTCTGTTTTTCTTTTTTTAAATATTTATTCAGAATAGGGTTTATCTTGGGTCTGATCTGCTGGCTTCATTTCAGAATTTAGGTGCTGTAACTTTTGATCTTTTTCCTGTAGAACCTGTAACTGGACATTTGATTTGTTGGTTAACCTTTGACATTCTGCTTTTCATTTGGATTGCATTTTGGTTTTCCTCCACCTGTTTGATCGGCCAGCTAAATAATGGTAATCTGTTTCCAAGATTTATATTGAGTTTAAATGTATAAGGGCAGAAAAGAGGAAATTCCTGTTCTTGGGCTGTTATTATTGTATGAAATGGGTAAACAAGAGGGTTGATGGTCATTTCATTTTTTTCTTTTATGTCCAGATATGATTTACTTTGTCTTGAGGGCCTTGCTCAAGCCCTCCGCATTTTCAATAAGCAGGACGAGGTACCAACTTATACCCTTGCCAACATCAACAAGGAATCGAGGATTAAGATGCATGTAAAACCTGAGGTATGCTTTCTCGTCAGATTCAACAGACTAGGAGGTTTGGCATTTTAATTGATTTCATGGACTGTGGGAATTTTTCTCCTTGAATAGACATCTTTGATCCGTCCTCTTGTTGTTGGTGCTGTTTTGAGAGATATTACATTTGATGAAGCAAGTTATAACAGCTTCATTGATCTCCAAGATAAACTTCATCAGAACATTTGCAGGTAATATTCCAACTTGAATGAGTGTTCCATTACTCTTTCTTCTCTGTTATCTGAAAAAGAAAAATTTCCGCTTGTTATACTTACATCAACTTCTCTTTTAGGCGAAGAACACTAGTTGCAATTGGGACTCACGACTTGGACACATTAGAAGGCCCTTTTACTTATGAGGTGGGCTCCCCTAACATTTATCTTTATCTGCTATATTCAAGCCTTGTATGTTTTATACCATGCCAAGATGGCCATATTGAGATTTTTGAGGATGTTTTAGGTTCTATGCTAAAGCTATCATCATCTTGGAAGGAGAATAGGAATTCTTTAGGTCAATAGATAGCATTTTACCTTTGCTTAATTCCTTAGAGGATGTGTGCAATGGTATTAATTACTCTCCTACATTGATGGAATCAATACTGCCTATGTTATTTGCCCCGTTTTTGGAGTGCATTTAGAAGATATTTATTTGTCAAATTGATATTGACATTTGTTATTAGTCCTGACTTTAAGTCTTTCTACCCCTTCTTTGCAGGCTTTGCCTCCTGCAGACATCAATTTTGTTCCACTGAAACAAGTGAGTTGTTCTGTTTTAGTCTCATCTTTTTCATGCTTGGGTGTCTGGTAATCATTCCTTATTTGGTTCTTGTGACATAGGAAAAAAACTTCAGAGCTGATGAACTGATGGAGTTTTACAAGGTGATTCCTAAACTAAGGATTCTTTATTTCTTTTTGTCAGGGCTTCTGTAAGTTATAACACTGACCTTGCAGCATCATGATTAAGCATACAGGATTTGAAATCCCAATGCTTTGGTGCATACCTCTTGTGTGGAAGTGTCATTTGGATTTTGGAATCTAAAATTTTTTTCTCAATGCCAAATACAGCAATATGCCTTTTGTTCTACATGCTCTAAAATGATACATATATATTTTTTTCAGTCTGATTTGAAGCTGAAGAAATTTTTGCATATAATTGAGAACTCTCCAGTGTACCCTGTCATATATGACCGGAAGAGGTATGAGTGGTGTCCTGTAGGTATTTTATATTCATCTTTTTTTTTCATAACTTTCAGCTGAGTAATTCTGTTTGCATTAGTGATTTTGATTCCATCCAGAGAGGATGGAAAATGGGTTAAATTGTCACAGCACTGTATGCATTACCATCATTCACCCAAAAGAGTGATTCCATCCCCTTTTGATGGGACAGTGCCCCATAAGAGTCACGATATTTTGAACCGGCATGCCCTTGAGTCTTCAGTTCTCCTCTGTTCTTTTTCCTTACAGCGCTGTATTTGTAAAAGGATGTGTTCCGTGATGACTTGTGCCTTACTGTCATTTATGCCATTGTACTTGCCAAAAGAGGGGCAAATCTTGTAGGAAGAAACATTGACCAGGATTTCTTGTTTCTAAGAGAGACACAGGCGGAAACCTTACCTTGTTTGTGTGAGAAATATAGGAACATATGAAATCAGTTATAGATTACAACCTTTCCTTGGGAAAGTGTTCAGCAAGGCTATGCCATTTGGTGTCTTGTGGTGCAGAGTGGACACCTGCAGGGGAAGTGAGTCAAGTGTCAATTGCTTTTCCTTTTTCATATTATTACTTTCAAAAGGCTGGTATTAGTTTGCTTATCGATGTCTCTGTTCATTCGATGATCTCAAATATGAATGTATAGTGGTCTTGTGTTACTTTTTTGGCAACTATGGTGGATGAAGATGCTACATATTTTTGTTAAAATAATTTAAGGTTTATTACCAGGACTGTATTGTCTCTGCCGCCAATTATAAATAGTGCACATTCAGCTATTACATTGAAGACAAGGAATGTTTTCATAGAATGTACAGCCACTGACTTAACAAAGGCAAAGATTGTTTTGAACACAATGGTAAGGAATTGAGAAGTTCTTGCTGCTAGTTTGTAACTATGACTAGTTGCTTGTTGTGGTAATGATTTACTGTTGCTTCTCAGGTAACAACCTTTTCAGCGTATTGTAAAAGAAAATTTGAAGTTGAACCAGTTGAAGTGACTTATCCTGATGGGAAGTCATATGTGTATCCTGATTTATCAGCGTATGACATGAAAGTTCCTCTGTCATATATTACTGGTTCTATTGGAGTCTCTTTGGAAGCTGAAGAGGTATTTTTGTGCATTTCTATAGTTTCTCTGTTTTGATGTGTGTGAGTATTTCTGCTCAAATTTGAATTAACAGAACTAGTAAGTTAAGTTTGACTAGTTTATGAAGCAAGGCTCCCTGTGGATTATTGAAATGAAACTTTCAATCATGAAGAACGCCTTCTGTTTTGGCCTCCTTCTGTTTGTTTGCTAAATTGGACTGCGGTGTCTGAAATTTTCTCTTCGCTCACTTTTAGATTTTATTGATGATTCTTTTTTAATGTAAATTTTCCCTTTAAGGTATTGTGAACTATTTCAAGGGCTATTGGAAAAGGGAAAAAAAAATCTAATGCCATTTTTTTAATTCTATATATGGTTGTTCCTTTTGCAATATGATTGTTATGCTATATAATGTTGTTCCTATTGGAAAGAAAAAAAAAATCTAATGCTATATTTTATTGATGACTACTTGTATTTGTCGGCTCTTTAAGTTTAGTGGCACTTATGATTGACTACAAGAATGTGCAAAAGATGTGTAAATGATCTGAAATCAGTAAGTTTGGAAAACAATCAAAACTGAAAATGCAATTGATTAATTGGTTTTATTTAGATGGGCAACCTAATCCCACAATTAACCATTGAAGCAAAGATAATTCAAATCTCAGATCCAACCATTGTTCAAGAGACCTTCCAGAACATGAAATTAACAGCAAGGAATTTAAATGAAACTTGCTGTCCTCTGAACTATTCACAAATACAGCCTGAGAATTCCAATAATTGTGGCAGCAGTGTATTTATGTGTTGTGTGCATTTTTTAAAAAATTTTATTTTGTGTATCCTTCAGGTCACAAGTTTGTTGAACCGTATGCAATTGCATGCCAAGCAGTCTGTATCTGGTGATGACCAATGCAAAATCAATGTATCAGTACCTCCAACTAGAAGTGACATTCTTCACCCCTGTGATGTCATGGAGGTAGTGATCTCAATTGTTACCGTAATGCATTGTACTTTCCATCAGGAATTTGTTGGGTGTACATCTCGTGCTGTTTATGACCAAGCATGTATTTCCTTCCAAGGACGTTGCAATTGCTTATGGCTATAATAACATTCCAAAGAGGAAGCTACTGTCTTTGAAGCCACTGGCATTGAACCAGCTTGAGGATCTTATCAGAGTTGAGGTAAAGAAGAAAATTATCCTTGCTCTTTCTGTGTACATGTAATTAGCTCACTTTATTTAACCATTTTTGTGTCTCTTGTGCTAATCTTGTTAAACTCGTCTTTTCCAGATTGCCATGAATGGATTTACAGAGGTTCTGACATGGATTTTATGCTCTTACCGGGAAAATTTTGCCATGTTGAATCAACCAGATGACAAATCAATGGCAGTGGTTGTTGGAAATCCCCGTTCTTCTGATTTTGAGGTTTGTAGATTATGCTTGATGAAGTTGTATAAGCTTATAGGTTTGTAGATTATGCTTGACGAAGTTGAATATGCTTACTGTCATATGATTTAAGATATTCTTCTTCTTTCTCTTCCTCTTCCTTGTCATCTTAAGAAGCTATAAAAAGTAAACTGCCACAAAAATAAATACTTAGTGTGCTATTTTTTTTTTAACTATCTGCATGTTTCCTGTGCCTTGTTTTCTGTATGCCTGTTTCACATGCTTTATTCTGTGTCTGTAACTTGATCTGCACTTTTGCTGATTGGTTTATTTAATCCCTCATACATTGAGGTGAATGCCTAGTATTTATTGACCTGCGTCTATTTTCTTGTTCCATTTACCTTACAACTGGATTTTGGCTCATTTGCATAGGTTCTTGGAACTAGCCTCGTGGCTTATTAAACATTGGATTTCTTGTTTGCATAGGTTGTTCGAACTAGCCTCATGCCTGGTGCTTTAAAAATCATTGGGCATAACAAAGACCATCCAAAGCCCATAAAGGTACTTTTTACCTGTTCTCTCATCAGCTATTCTGGTTTTGTAAATATATATTTTTTCACGTATCTCCTCGGGTTGACTAAGATCTTATACAACAACCACAATAACAACAAAGTCTTATTCCCAAGTTTAATTAGGGATTGCTACATGAATATTTTCTTGTCATTCTGTTTTATTATGTACAACAATTTTATTATTGTTGTGAGTTCTGCTGTAAAAAAAAAATCATGTTCAATAATAATAATGTTGCAGAAATGCATTAGCAATCCATATGGCCACGTACTCTTGTGGATGTTAGATGCCTTCCCTTAAGCAATAAACTACACATATGGTGGCAATTTCCTGCAAGTTTGGTTCATGCGTTAAGGAAAGTTAGAGAAAAGAATGAACATGTGCTCCTGTACTTTCCACTCTGCTTGGTTAAGCAACTCTCTTTCAAACTATCATAATGATGGCATTCCCGCAGCACTCTATATGCATGTTGTTAAGTAGCTTCACATCTTTGGAATTGGTCCTAGATTTTTGAAGTGGGTGACATTGCACGCTTGGATGAGAGTAAAGATGTTGGAGCAACTAATCGTCGTCTGCTTGCAGCTTTGTATTGTGGTGCTAACTCTGGATTCGAGGTACTGTTTTCTTCCTTCAGCATATAAGATGATCACCTCTCCTTTGTTCTGGATGTTGAGGAAAGGAGAGTGTAGGAACTCATCATATAGGATCCAGTGGAGATATTTGGGAGCAGATTATGTCGTAGGAAAATACTGTGCCACACTTGTTCTTAGCTTTTTCTTTCAGAAACCAATGAAGATGACAGCAATGTGACATGTTTTGGCTTCTCTTTGCAGCTGATTCATTCCTTGGTTGATAGAGTTATGGAAGTAATGGGAACTCCTTTTGTAAAAGTTGGTGAAAATTCAGGGTACTACATACAGCGTTCGGATGTAAGTATTTTTGCTGTTCCTCCATGTAACCTGTAGAGGTGCTCATCATGTGCTCATCATCTTGGTAATTTCTGAAGGCACCCGAGTTTCTCCCTGGTAGACAAGCTAGCATCATTTACAAGGGGAGGCACATTGGCATTTTTGGTATCGTACATCCTCAGGTAGCAATCATGGCTCTTGATCTTGTGCACAATTATTTTTGTTTTTGTTTTTCTGTTTTTTTCTTACCTTTAGCATTGCATTGGTACATGGTAGAGAAATAGTCCTGCATTACTTCTGTGTTTGTGGACTAGGGGTTGAATGTGAAGTGTATATTTTCTTATGAGAATATATATATGTACACCTCTTCCCAGCTGCTTCATGATTACTGACTATCAATGTTAGCCTTGAGTTTTTCGGGCTTGAGGTGCATTATGCATGTGTCCGTCCTGCTTATCATTCATTCATTTTTTATTTGATCACAGGTCTTGAATAATTTTGACATTCCAGATCCATGCTCCTTCCTGGAGCTAGACATAGAGCACTTCTTGTAGGTTTCACTCTGCGAAAACAAATGTGAGTTTGCAATGGGAATCTAAATGTAAGTTTATGGTAACTATGTTTGTGGATACATGATTATCCGCCTGCCTTTAAATAAAAAAAAAAAAAAAGGAGGGTCGCAATAATATTTAAGCAGAGATTGAAGTTGTGTTGATGTTTTTGGTACGTGGCTCATATTTGGTAAAATTTTCAATTCTTAATAGTTAATCACCAGCTACTATTCGCTATCAGTCACAAATGCCAATTGAAATAAACAAAGGTGGTAAAGCTTAATGTCAATTGAATTAAATAAATTCACTAATGCCAACTGAGTTAAACAAAGGTAGTAACATTTTTTGATCTTGTTTAAAGATCGGATTTTGTATATATCTTAAGAGGGTTTTGAGAAGAGCTTAATTATATGATTGTGTTTAATTTGAAGTCGTTCCAACGCGTCTTAAAAAAGGGGGACCTACTTCTCATCCTTATTATTGCTGGCATGGGAGAGTTCACTCGTCCTGCGTTTCTACTCCCAAGCCGCACTTACCTACTGCCCTTCCATCATAAAATCGATTCCGATCAAATTGAAAAAAAAAAAAACACAAAAGAAAAAGGGCCCATTATTGGTAGTAAGTAGGCTGGCGCCTACGTTGTATTATTATAACGTTATCGTTACTTGTTAATAATCATGATGGTACAATGTGTTTAAAAAAGCTTTAGAGTCACTGGGTGCTGGTTTTGAGAATGAGGGACTTCGGCGTAGTCTGTGATCCTATTGGCCCCTCCAATGGGCTTCAAGAAAAGAAAAGAAAAATGAAAACACTTGTCGGACATGGCACAATGAGACAACTCGGGAACCCAAAATTAAAATTAAGTAATGTTCCTATATGTACAATGCTTAAACATTGGTCAGATAAACCGTAATTCTGTATCGAGATGAAGATGCGATTCAAGGCTTAGTTGCATCGGTAAACTAGCTTCCTCAAATTCACGGCTTCCAGCAAAAACTAACCTAGTTTACAGTTACAACACTGGCAGCAAAGCGCCGTTAAAAGCTTGCAACTCTACTTTAATAGTTCTACATTTATCAGGAACATCAGATTAGTTCTCTAGAGCTTCAATGCCTCAGTTGAGCCACCAAAGAAGCTTCTCTCCACTCGAATTATGCCACCGTTTTCGACAAAATTTGGCTCTCTTGCCCGTACTACGGCTCGTCCTGCACTCGGCGGCAATCCGAAGAGAGTTGATATAAGCACTTGCCTGACCATCAGGCTGTTTTTCTAGTCCAAAGGTACTACAGCATATCAGGTGCTGATCAAGCATATACTTCAAAGTAGAGCCAAAGCATCGAGCAGCCAAAAAGAATCAAGAAAACATAAAAGGGAGTAACGATCATCCATTGTCTTTCTTTTATTATTTTTTTATTTTTGTCCAAACTGCAAATTGCATTTCATTATAGGATAAAAGCTTACAAAATCAGGCTGCAGAGGTTCCCGCATGAAGCATGAGTAGAATTACTCATCCAACTACTCAACCCCCAATACACAGAAGTCAGCTCCGAAGCTCGCTCAGGGATGGGAGGATTAGGCTGCACCACGAACTTAAAATCCTCGATCTATGGGCCGGCTTCTAGCTTGATTATCAACTGAAAAAGAAAGAGACGGAATCATTAAAACTAATGACTTTAATTTTCTGAGACTTTGGTGCTTAATAATTTGTCAATTTTACTCGACATGGACGCACGAATGGTAGACTTTCCACTCTACAAACTGTTACACTATAAATTTTTCTGTCATATTTGATTTTTTTTTAGTATCTATAAATTTTTATTTTATCTTTTACGATTTTAATTATATTTCATAATTTTTATTATAAACATATAATCAATAGTCACGATATTACAATAAGTTTATTAATTTAATTTTATTTTGTAAAAGTATGTTTTTAAGAAAAATTAGAGAAAATCAATGAATTTTAATTTATTAGTATTAAAATTATTTTTACAAAAATTTGAGGAAAAGTAAAGGGAGGCCCACAAAGGCCATGCCAACCCAAAATAAAACGTTTCGTGCCGACGATTTGTTAGGATTTGCTAAGACTCAAAAAAATTCCACCTCAGTTCAGTAGGTGTCACTTGTTCTATTTCTATCCCTCCCGGACCCTAACTCTTTTTCACCAATTGTCCATTTCTGTTTCACAGTTTTCCCGATCAAACCGCCGAACGCGTATAAACCCCACCAAAGCATTTAAACCCATAAACCCTAAATCTGAAATGACCTTATCTAAATTGGTTCCTAAAATCAAGAATTCCGTCAATATATGTCATAAATACCTCAAATTTTTCTCCACCGCTCCATATGATTTAGATTCAAGTTAGGTTCTTAACTTCTTCTGCATTCAATCTCCCAAAGAAAGAAAGTGAAAAAAGAACCGCACAAAGATCCAATCTTTATTGTATTATAACCCTGATTTACTTAAACTGAGCCTGACCCATTTGATTTTGGGCTACCAGTTTCTTGAATCCTAAAGCAAAATTGATGTTTTAATTGATTTCCTATCTGGGTTTTCATTGAAGTTTGTGAAGTAACAGAGACCGACGTGGTAAAATGTTGGGTGGGTTGTACGGAGACCTTCCTCCGCCGTCCTCCGCCGAGGAGGAAAAGTCCACAGCCAACGCCTCCACGGCGTGGTCCAGCAGTACGCTAATGGCTCCGCCAACCCTTCGTAAACCGTCCGTGGCCATGACGCCCCCGCAGACTATTCTAAAACCGCAGAGCAAATTGAAAACCCAAAACTCTGCGTCCAAAACCCTAACTTCGCCGGCGGTGGTGGTGACGGCGGCGGAGCTGCCCCCATCGTTGGTTACCGAACCTGCTCTCGTGGGTGTCAATTCTGTGGTGATTGAAGAATATGACCCGGCCAGGCCGAATGACTACGAGGAGTATAGAAGACAGAAGAAGAAGAAGGCATTGGAGGCAGAGAGGATGAGGGAAATTGAGAGGAGGAGACAAGATGAAGAGGAGAGGGAGAGGAGAGAGAAGGAGGAAAGGGAAAGGGAAAGAGAGAGGGACAGAAACATTTCCGGCGAGGAGGCTTGGAGGAGGCGGGCGGCAATGGGCGGAGGAGCTGTCCCAAGGTCACCGTCGCCGCCTAGTAATGGGGATGGGTTTAGTATTGGGAAGTCTGATACGGGTGGGCTGGGAGTTGGTGCAGGTGGACAAATGACTGCAGCACAGAGGATGATGGCAAAGATGGGTTGGAAGGAAGGACAAGGACTTGGAAAGCAGGAACAGGGGATTACAACGCCATTGCTGGCGAAGAAGACTGATC
Organism: Bruguiera parviflora; assembly: GCA_019804595.1. Lineage (NCBI taxonomy): Eukaryota > Viridiplantae > Streptophyta > Magnoliopsida > Malpighiales > Rhizophoraceae > Bruguiera > Bruguiera parviflora. The sequence continues at coordinate 6,956,979 of CM034058.1, forward strand.
GAAGAGCTGGGGTGATTGTGAATGCCAGTGAAACAAAACCGGAGAAGAAGGTGAAGAGTGTGAATTTCAATGGACTGCCTACTAGAGTTTTGCTGCTGAGGAACATGGTAATAATTATTACCTATAGTGTTTTGGTTGATAAATAAAGGTCTAATCTTTATTGATCTAAATGGTGTCTATCAGAAACAAATCAATGATGCTTAGTGATTTCTGATCCTGCGTGTATGATTTGTGTATGTCTAATGAAGGTGCTTGTATTGGGAATTAATATAAAGAAACAATCAAAGCTTGCCCAAATACGATCCAAATATTTTTCTTAACTTGTTCATATATCTTTCTATCTATTTAAAGTTAAACGAACAAATGTAAAAAAACATACTACTCTGTTTCGTTGTTGGGCCTGATTTGTGCATTACTTTTATTCTTGGAATGCCTGGGAGTTGGAATGAGATTAGCATATTGTAATTCATTTAGTCAACATCTAGGTCTTTTCTGGCACTCTGTTGTGTGTTTGTCTAGCCCTGAGTAGACAGTTTTTAATTTATGTTACCGTAGCTTGCTTCTGTGATGGCTAATTGTTGTGGGTATCCTACAGATGCCGTTGACTTTTGTGGAAATTGAATTTGTAATGTTGCTAGGGGTATCTAGTCTACTTCTTAACCCAAGATAGCTATTTGGTGCCATAATAAGGTGTGAATGCCTAGTTGGGATTGTTTATCTGAATGAAGATAATGTCATAGCTCACTGGCATAGAGAAACTTTTGCACTTTTTAGAAGTTGGAGCATTCAGAATTTGATATCAAATGTGGTTTCATTGGGTTTGTTCCTTGGCTCTTGTTTGGGACAAAGTCTATGTTGTTGTACTCCATTTTGGAATCTTTGGATGTTTCAAAGTTTTGGTACCAGATATCCACTAAACGCATCCTTTTCTGCATCTTATTGATAATCTTGATGACTCGCTAAATACCCCCAGAGCTTCTTGTAATTTTTGGGATGTCTTAGGCTTTTAAACATTTGTAGATTTAGACGAGGAAAATGAAGTTTAATTATAAATATCCGGTTTAGTAGTGTAGAAGAATGTCTAGTTGGTTGAAAACCATATATCTATTTGGCATGGAAAGCCTTAAGCTTAGTCTGACGATGATGTAGACAACAGTTGCAAGTTGACTAGACATGGAAACCTAGTATTGATTGATACAAAAGGTTGATGACTGCTGGAATAATAAGAAAACAGAGGCTGCAATCATTCTATAGCGTGACCTACCAAATTGCACCCAACCCCTCTCTGCACCGCACTCCTTCCCTGTGGCTTATTTATCTGTTGCATTGTAGCCACATCCTTGTAGCTTCTCTTAGAGTAACAGTGGCTTGTTAGAATCTATGTCTTCTACTCTTCTCTTCTTATAGGGCAGGCCACAGTATGCTTGATTCTCTGCAAAGCAAGAATGATCAAGAGGAAGAGGGAAGCGCTACAACTTGGAAATATTCTGTGGATAAATCTATTAATTGTTGTTTGAGTGTGCTTTTACTTTTACCTGCTCTTTTGCCAAGTTTCTTTTTCTTCCAATTTTTTCCCCAAAAATACTGACCTGTGATACTAGGCTACTTGTTGTTTTGTCTCAATATGAATGGTCCTCCCTGCTTGGCCAATGTTATTTTTGACGGAGAAGAGATTTCGAGTTGCTGACAGTATTGCTTTCTTCTGAAAAAGGTTGGTCCTGGAGAGGTAGACGATGAGCTAGAAGACGAGGTTGCATCTGAGTGTGCAAAGTATGGAACAGTCACTCGGGTTCTGATATTTGAGATTACAGAGCCCAACTTCCCTCGTGAAGAGGCAGTTAGAATTTTTATACAGTTTGAGAGACCAGAAGAAACCAAAAAGGCATTCAGAGATCTTGATGGCCGGTATTTTGGTGGGAACGTGGTTCGTGCGGCATTTTATGATGAAGAGAAGTTCAGTAAGAATGAGTTGGCCCCTTTGTCTGGTGAAGTCCCTGGTTTCTGACTGATGTTTTTATTAGCTTTGTCGATATTCCTTCTCTTCGAATTGTTAAAGAAGTATTATGGACTTTTACTTGATTTTTTGTTCCAACAATGACAAAATTAGGCTTTGTTGTCAGTAGATACAGGTTTGTTTTTACCATTATACGAACGGCATGACAGTTTGACCAACTTTCTGCTCATGGGCCCTTATAGCAGAATGGTTGGAATGTTACACTGACTTCTTGGTTTGTATATACTGTTAGTTGAATTTGTGCTGGCATTCTTTGCTAATTAAAACTTGACGGCTTGAAGTTTCAAGGCCGCAAATATTTCCTGGATATAATGTTCTGCCGAGGTAGAGGAAGAAGTGGTAGCTGCAAAATGAAAACTAAAGTTACAGTTGCGACCAATAATTATGATAACGCTTTGTAGTAATTGCAAAACAAATAAAAAGTCACTGCCCCGCACAAATCTTTGCATTCGGTAGAAACACCAATGTAAGCGTAGTTATGCAGTTCGAAGTCAGTCCAACAAGCTTCTTAATTGGCGTCTAATTACAGACAATAATCTTATTTATAAATTACAATTAATTAATGGCTTTGCCCCCACCGGTCACCATGTTAGTGCGGTCGGAAATTATCAAATCACAAGCTCTTTGCTTAATTTCCGGGCTAATGAAACTAACAATCAATCAATGGCAGCATGACTGATGTCATAAGAGTTGATGAGCCTTGAAATTGGAATGCTCGTGGCATGCATGCTATTTGCAAGAGGAATAGAAGCAAGTCCATCCCAACGAAGTTGGTAAAAATGGCCTCTCAACACACCCCCAACACCCCAACCCTAATTTACCAATATTGAGCTCTTCCCCCCCCCCTCTTAAGTTGGTAAATAAGGAGTTGCAGGAGTCGACATGGGAAAAATTTTATATCATGCATGTTTATAAAAGGGTGCAGATAAAACGATAACAAACAGGCACTTCAGTAGTCACAAAAGGTACCTACCCGGTTCGTTTTCTCCGCCTATAGTTATCTGTTGAATAATAATTCAACAGGTGATAAATATAACTAGTTAAAACAGAATTTGAATTTAACTGCCAGGCCAACTGGCTCGCTTGTTGTCGTCTAATTATAGAAACTAAACCACACACCAGAGAGGTCAAATTCGCCGGCACGTTAGCTGTATCCTCATTGTTTCCATGACCTTTAAAAAGCTAAAGCCAGGCCATTAAACTTGTTGATGTCTAATTATAGACGACAACTTCACTTATAAATTGCAACTAATGACTCGGGGTCCCCCCACAAATCACAATTTTGTTGCAGCAAGTAATCGAAGACTACAAACCCTCTGCTTAATTTCCGAGTTAAATCAGCAGTCAATCAATGGCAGCAACCTCAACGTCCAAGAAGTTGACGAGTCTTGCAATTGGCATGCTCATGGTATGCATGCTATTTGCGAGGGGAATAGAGGCAACTCAGTATATTGGATATGGAGCCCTGAGGAAGGGTCCCACGCCTGCTTGCAGCAAAAGTCATCCTGAAGGGTGCAAGTTGAAGCCTTCGCATCAATATAAGAGAGCTTGTGAGGTCGAGTTCAGGTGCCGGCGTGGTCGTCGGCTCTTGCATTCTTCTGCTTGATCAAATTCTGGATCAAATGAATACACTTTCCAAGCCGAAAGAACGACGAAGGGTACTTCCGCAACTGATCTGCGATGATGGGTGTCTGTTTTCATTGGTCGGATAGTTGGTACAAGCGATTCTGATCCACTGCCAAAGAAGCCCATTATTTCGCGTAGAATTTTCGTTAATGTATGTCGACGGAATACCGAACACTGTATTATCTGGTTCGATTTTCTCCTCTTACAACTACCTGTGTGTGAAAACAAAAGTTATTTAAGAACATATAATCTCCCGTTATAGTTATGTTACTGTGCTCCACAATCAGTAAGAGTGTCAGCCATTGTAGAAGTCGAAATCCTATAAAATAGTTGTCTGATACGTTCCAAAAATAGCAGTAAATACCAATTGTGCAGTTACCTCAAATGTAGAACAACGTCACCTTAAAACTATCGACCCGTAGCAAAGATAACAATCTTATAAACTCATTGTCTGACCTGTAGCAAAGATAACAACACACGTTATTTTTGCAGTTCAATCAATCTGTAGAACAATGTAACCTTAAAAACCAAAAGCCAGAACAACGAACGATCTCATGCCGTATCATAGACTACAAATTTCAGTTGTAAATTACAACGTCTTTGATCGCCGGCCGCTGATGTACTGCATTAATATTGATCACAACAGCAATGGCGGCAATGTCCGCATAGTTGATGGCGATTTCCTTTGCCGTTCTCATGTGCCGCAGACCTATTTTACATTTTACATTCCAAGCAGGTGTAACACATGTGACCCATGGACCAGTAAACATCTAACACAAACATGCAACTATACGTTCAAACAGCTCCACCAATTATGCCATTAACATCGTGGTCTGGTGTGAGAGTAGTTTGCTCTTAATCCCAACAATCGGAATTCAGATTTTAATTATTTCAAATATAATTGAATTGAATTATATGTTCACGAAATCAATCGACGCACGATGGAAAGTTTGCACACCTTAGCTTCATGGATCTTTCTCTTTATATGTAAAGTAATTTCATTATTGAGCGCATGAAGGGGCACACCGACATAAACTTACGTGCGTGCTACATCTAGATCTCACACCTCTAAATCTTGAAAACTTAATGATAAATATCTAAATCTTTAATCGTTTAAAATCTCATCAAATATGAATATATATAAATTTTTGATTTTGATTTCAATTTCAATAAGTTAATTTCTTTACATAAATTTAATTCTTCTTTGAAACACATAAATAATTTTTTTTTTGTTCGACATTTTTAATAATTGAAGTATTTTTATTTTTATTTTATTTTTTAAAAGAAAATAAAAAAGTAAGAGTGATAACATTAAAGAGAATTATGCCCCATAACAAAAATATAAAAATGATGCCTTAACCACTAGACTACGACATTCATTGAGTGATATATATATATATATATATATATATATATATATTTTTTTTTTTTTTTTTATTTTTTTAATCTTCATGTTATTGAACTGTTAGAACCCCCGGCCAAAAATAAATGCCTTGATTAGAGTCGAAAAGTGAATAAATATTTGAACCCGACGTGAATCGAACACGCAACCTTCTGATCTGGAGTCAGACGCGCTACCGTTGCGCCACGGATCCATAGATGCGACATTATAGATACTAGCAGCTGAAAACCTTTATTAACTAAAACTGAGAATTTTGCCCCCGCTCGGCCACTTTAAGCGCACATGCCTAGAGTCCCGTCTTTTTTCCAACTCCGTCAAAACTGGCAATGCGGCGTGCATTCCCTCCACGGCTACTGCTTAACTGGGAACCGTTAAAAAGTCCTCTGTGGTCGCCAGATACAAACAAAATTTAGTGTTTTTCCTAACGGTTTCCTCAGGCATTTCGACCGGTTGAAAGTGCCTACCAATTTTTGTTCCCGAATAATGCTACCATTTTAGAATGGAATTCCAACCCTTCTCTTCTTTTCACCATTACGACCATCCTAAGATTCTTGGGACTTGCCGTTTGCAGAGTAGGAGCCTTCTGGCAACACTTTCTTATTTTTATTTATAGTTTATTTTATTTGATATATGCTTCTAGCACAAGTAGTTTTGGAGCTCATTCTAGGTAGAGTTTCCTACAAAGAATTTGTATAAGGTTGGCACGTAATAAACTATTATCTACTTCAGAATTTCTGTCATAAATTCTTGATGTTGGTCCTAATGGGTGTTCACAATCTTCATTACTCGGAAGTGTCAAGTACGCTAAGCCAGCTCAAGAATGAAAACAACACCTCAATCCATTAAACAAACATACTACACAATCCCAACCACATTCTGCTCAACAATTGACAGCATAACTATGGATGGATAAAGAAACCTGAGCACCATTGATTAACAATCCTTGAGACTATCTATCGACTAGAAAACAGCACACAGATGAGCTAGTGGTCAAAAAGCAAGCAACCAAACAATTCAACTGAATGTGGATCACTTCACTCGGGGCGTTAACAGTCCAACATCATCCATTCTCACTGAAATTTCACCAGACTTTCTAAGACAACTTGATGGATTGATGTAGACAGTGGAACCATATTAAATAAGAAACACAGCAGTACACACATATATAGAGATAGAGAGAGAGAAAAGATTACTTATGTACCTGCCATTACTATAACATTCACGCGTCACTGGGCAGCAGGTGAAGGTAAAAGGAAACAAATAACTTAATAGACAGCTAAACGAGTACTCTTTTAAAGCATCTTCACAATCACAAAAAGGACCAGTTCACGAACGTGAAGGCCAAACAGTGGTTGGAATCATCGTCATTCAGGACCGTCCATGCAATGGCCTGCTCGTAGGAAACTGGCCTCCCCAAGCCAGATGCACATATTCCGGCAGGCAGATATGCAAACCCCTGAAAGTTATAACAAAACCAGTTAATTTAGAGCAGTTACATTACCCCAACTGCCAGACGTGGAACTCTGAAGAACCTTGGCCAAGGAGCAGCATAGCAAACAACTAGAAGATGAGAGCTATCAGAGACAAAATTTGACAGAGAGTCCAGATTCTTGGACCAAGTCCTAATGGATCCATCTTAAAAATTTCCTGCTGGTTTTTCCTAGATATGAAAGATGGGTAGGGCTAGTTCTGGATCCATCTTTATAGAATAGAATTCAATTACCCATAGCTACAAATAACAAAGAATTTCACCTGTTCCGTGATCTTAGAGAACTCAGAACAAAGAGTCTTTCTGCCAGCTTCATTGAGAACCTTGTCCAGCATAATATCTTGAAGGGCCACAAGAGTAGTTTCAAGCATGTCAAGTCCAGCCTGGTTAGCAAACGTGAAAACTGGAGATGCCTGCAATTATATTTTAGTTGTTTACATAAATATTCCTCACACGAAAATATTGATAACAAAATCAACTCCCTCACAAGGACATGTCTAGGAAAAGATTGGTTGCATGATTACATTGGTTTTTAAAGAGCAGCACATGATTGCATCCGAATGGTGCCAAAGTTGCTTCAACAAAGCATCAGCAGCCTGGGAGTCAACCTGAAAGAGTTCTCCTCCAGTGTGAACCCTACAATTTGCTAAAATAATGATCCAAGTGCCACAAAAAAAGAGAGTAAAAATAATGTGTAAGGGAGCAATGATGCAGCACCTGTAGCTGTGGTAAATCCATTGTGCTAGAGTCAAAGCCTCTGGGGAGCCAGGAAGGAATTTTGGCCCTATATGGGAGGTTATCCTGGAAGGGGCAATGGCCATTGCAACCCTCTGGACAGACCCAACAACACTATGCAAATACTGGCGAGCCACAGCAGCTACATTGTCTCGCATGTGGTTCTCAAAGGTAAACTGGAATGCAATGGTGAGGACCGATCTAAGGTTGTAGCTGCTGGTGTCAGCTTCACTCGCTGGATGCACACCACCAGCTCCCATGTCAAGTGTAGAAGCTAAATCTAACGTACGAATTGCAGCAGGAATACCCTATAATATAAAACAAAACCCAATATGAGAAATGAAGAAGGCCTTCTTTCAACACATGGCCTAAAAGAAAAATACAGTCAGTCGGTCTTCACATAATTTATCTTTCAACTACAAGGATGTTCAACATAGCAACCATTGATGCTCTAAATTCAAGTTAAGTGTCCAGACACTCATCAATGGCATTCTCATATTATGAATTTCATCATCAAACTTCTTTTTTAATCATAGTAATTTTATCCAACATAGATTATAAAACAGAGAAAAAAAGGACAATTTTTTAAAGGTAAACAGAATATAAGGTAGATAATCAAAATGACAAGAGCTTCTAACAAGAGTTCATAGTCAAGATATGAAAGAGATACAATAAGCATTCCCACATGGGCAGTATGATCAATTCTCTGTTTAAAGAGTCTATCACTATTTCTGACAACAAAAACAATAACAAGACCTTGATCCCAAATTAAATTACTGTCAGCTACTTGAATCTTTACTTGTCATTTCATTCTATTATGCACTAAATTAAGTATGAGACCTAATTGTTTTAAATCCTTCCTAACTAAAGATTTCCAAGTCAACCTATGTCTTCCTCTCCCCCTCCACTCACCATCCACCTGAATTTGATCACCCCTCTTATTGGAGCATTTACTGGTCTATGTTGAACATGCCCTAGACAATGCAAACACTGCTCCCTCAATTTATTTCCAATGAGTGTTGTACATTACTATGAATATCCTCCATTTAGCTCCCACAACTTCTCAAAGAAATAGGAATTATACTAGTAAAGAAGGATGAATGTTAGAGGTCAAACTGTTTTAGGTTCCAGTGGTATGATACGAAACCCAGATGGCAGCAAAGGAGCATCATCAGCAAAAGATTCATCAATGGGTGCAAAGACAAGCTGAGCACAGGCACCTACAGCATTTTCGTCAATCCCACTGCACAGCTACAAAGTGGAATTTGAAGACTTGTCATCAGTCCAAGAGATGCCCCTGAAGAAAAGGATCAGAAAAAAAATTCCAACTTCAGGTGTAACAATAGTATGTAAACTAACCTGTAACAAGTACATGTCTTGTGCAAAAGCTACGTCTTCAAGCGAGAGTGCATGACCCTCCAGTCGAACTACCTCCAAAAGCTATGTTTGCAAAAGAGAAAAAAAAAAAGAAAAAAAAAAGGAACAATTTCATGTGCATCAACAAGTTTTAAGGTAACACAAGGGAAATGAATTCAAAAAAAGGATAATTACCTCCTCATGTTCAACGGTATGGGCAAGTGGTAAAATGACCTGGCTACTGGGAAAGCCACCAGGTCTAGCACAAGGAACTGCATAAGGGCTAGCTTTAAGACATGACGCAGAGTAGGTATCTACACCGTAGTCAGCCCACTCTGAGCGATGTTCCCTCAGAAAGCGAACCAGTAAGGCGGGAGGAACATTCTGCGAAGCCACAGAAAGACACTCTAAGAACGCAGGCTACATGGCCACCAATGCTTCAACTATGGATTATGAAATTGCAGATGCAGAGACTTGAAACTAGCCAAGTGAAAAAGAAAAGAAAAGAAGATTGGCAGGATAATTTTAAGAGCACTTCAACCAAAGATAAACATTCTGGAAATGGTCTTGATTTGACATCCAGATGATACCTGTAGCAACATTGATGCCTTTGCACACAGAACCCCTCCCCCAAAAGTTGGAAACATTGACACATTATATTGAGACCCAAGAAATTTTCCTGGAGTGGAGTTTATGACAATGGTCACATCTTCCCCACCATCTCCAGCCAGAAGTGACCATCCATCATCTGCAAACCCATTGACAGCATCATTGAAACACCTGCAATCCAAGTTCAGAGACTAGCATTAGCCAAGAAACAAACTGATGCAAATCTTAAAAACCACATAACATATTGCAGGCTCCTGTGTGCCAAAAGAAGACAGAAGCCAATCAAGGGAACAATGCAACAAAATAATTTCAACTGGCAAGTTCATATTGACTTGCTGCGAAACAAAACTTGATAACCTGCATAATCTCTGACTAAAATTCCTCAAAACAGCTGGCTGACGACCCCCACCATATTGAACTTCTCCACTAGTCTCTTGTGAAATCTGGCGTATGTGCTGCAAGGCCTGCATGGTTAAATTATACGGACATATATTAACATATTAATGTAAAAAGAAAAGAAACAAATCTCAGGCATTAAAGTTTCTTACAGCCAAGGTCATTCTCTGAGCAAGAATCTTGGAAGATTCATAAAGTGGCCTCAGAACTTCAGGAACACTCCACACCTAGCATAAAATCAATACATTTTAAAACCAACTTAGAAACTAAATAATCAAAAAACATTTGTGGGCAAAATTGAACAGATTAAATAAATTTTGTCCTCACATCTAAGTCAACATGATCGACAATGTGAATCATGGATCCACCACCCTCACAAGGTCGAATTAGGCAACCACTAGGAAGCATTTCAGCTCTTATAAAGCATGAAGCAGGAGGCCCTGTTGGGCCACCAGTGGATGTTGTCAACGACTGCTCACATATCTGCAAAATTTTTGAGTGAGAATTCCTTACACAACAAAACACCTATGTCCAAAAACATCTTTTAAGAGAGGAAATTCAAGGAGAAAAATGAGGCACTACAAATGACATACCACGAGACTGCCATCTTCCAAGGTGGTTGTGTATCTTAGCATCCAAAAGTCTCGAGCTGCCGCCAATGTTGTCAGTGCATAAGTCTGGCAAAAAACAAAATCAAAAATATATGTCAACCAATGTACAATACTGAACAAATGAAAAGTAAATTCCCAAGAGAGTTAACTGATTTCCATTCTTTTTAAATGTCCACAAACCTGCATATATACAAGCTCAATTGTACCCCCACTACCAGCGGGAATTACACTTAATACATCAATGCAACGGCAGTCACGAAACCAAGATGGACGATCTTTGAGGATTTCAGCAACCTGCAGAGATGCATTCATCTTATACATTATAGCAGAACAAAAATAATGCACATCAATGTTTCAAAAAGAAGGTAGAGACTTGAGTACCTTTGTGGGCTCAAGGCTCACAAGGCCGCAGGCTCGTGCTGCTACCCCCCTACAGTTGCAGGAAACAGCAACGATTCCAATAGAATCCGGACCAGGCTACACATCATCAACATTCAAGTTGCATGTTATTTCAGAAATAGAGAAACATTCTTGGTGGACTACACCAGCAATCACAACACAAGCATCTTGTGAACTTAAAGAGGTTTTTACCTTCATCCCAATCATCTGGACCCAATTGACAGCAGTTCCAGTAGCCTTGGAAAGGAACTCTGCCAAGGTCTCCTCAGCTATTGCGAAAAGACTGACAAACAATAAAAAGGTCAAAAAGCCAGTTAAACCAAATGAGATAGAGTGGTCCAATAATCTGTAAATTACTTACCCAGCTGGGTTGTTAGCATCCCTCCGGGGATGCTGAGCTGTTGGGTTTTGCTGTTGTTGGTGCTGACCACTCATGACCGCAGACTCACAGCTATTATTGTCCATGGTCATTGCTGAAGCCTATTCAAAATACACCAAATTTTTGTTACAAATCAAAAAAATAAATGAAAAACGTTAACAATTTCTCTCAAAGTTCTCATGGAAAAATATAAAGGGAAAATCTTGTCCCCTGCAAGCTCTGACCAGGACAGAAACAAGAACTGGAAGCTAGAGTTCAGAGTGGAATGACTTAAATTGGTCTAAATCTTTGAATACAATGCAATGTGCATTACATGATATCTTGTTAGACGCAAAATTAACTGAATAGAACATAAGAGGGCAGAGATTAAAGGGTCTCACACTCTGCAATTGTTGGCGCATATATCCATTCTCATAAACCAAATGGGAGACCTGCTTCTGCAATCGGTCATTCTCTTCCATCAGCAGCTTGTTCATAGCAGTGAGCTTTTTGTTTACAGTCTGCAGACGAGAAGCTTCCTTTCTCTGCTTTTCACGGCATCTACAGCAAAGGGGCAAAAAACAGGAGTCCAATGAACTATTCAAACAGCCCCAAGAGAAAATTTCACACTACATTGTCTCATGAATTTATATAAGGAAAAAACAGCAGAGAGAAACCTTTAGTGACATTTGGGCTAAATTCAAGTTAGTGGCATTAAAATTATAACAATATGTAAGGATCAAAATCAAGTGATGGCACCACAAAGCAAACACTTCCAAATTTAATGCCAATACTACTAGAAAATTTCATGTCATAAAAGTATCCAAAAACCCTGCATCCCCAAACATGGAAAATTTTCCTATGAGTCTCCGAATGTCAGGGATCATAGCTAGCCAAAGCAATCCCAACACATCACAGAATAATTTTGCTATCCACTTATCCATCCCAATTCAATAACCAAAAAACAGAATGTCAAAAGAAAAGGGAGTTGTTGTCCTGCTTAAGGGGGGAATTTTCAACTGCTTTCTTTGAACCAAGGCTGAAAATTACAAGAAACAAAAGGGGACAATTCCTGACCTTGGTGAAAAAAAAAAAAAGAAACAACTCGAGTGCAAAAAGATCAGATTCATCACAAATAATAAAGCACATATCTCTTTCTTGTTTCTGTTCTCTTGATAAAAGGGACAATAAAGAATAAGAAAACCAACATAAAGAAGTGTCATCTGAAGCAAAATTTTTAAGCAGTCATTATCATTCTCAGTCATTACACTACAAATCAAGCAAAATAATATCTCACTTCTAATAAACTATTTTGAATAAAATGAGGGAAAAAATGAAGTTATAATGAAAAAATCTAAAGCAATGACACAGGCAAGTATGCCATATCTAATAAAGCAGACGTACTAAAAAAAAAAAAAGAAAAAGAAAAAAAAAGAAAAGTTGTCCTTTTCTTCAATTAATTAAAAAAGATTGAAGATGCAGAGAGCACAGATCAATTTTTTTAAAAACAAAACACAAGGGTAACAAGGAATAATATTAGTAATGGTCTTGAATCTCCATCAAATTCAAAGAAGAGAAATCATTTTATAAACAAAAAAAAAAAAAGATCAATAAATACAGAAAAGTTAGCATTTTGTGACAATTTGACTCTTTGATATCTTAAATAGATGATGTCATCCCATTTGAACACAAATTTCATATCAAGCATAAGCAATACCCTTGGCTTAGAACGTGAAAAGTAAAGGCGATTTTTTCACGAGGAAATATCAATAGAAACTTGAACTAAAACGTAGGAACAAAAGGAAAATTTGTTCTTCAAAGAGTTTGAGCATAGCGGCAGAGCACGTGAAAAGAATTAATGCAAATAAAGGCCCAGTAACAAAACATGAACCAATCCCATCTTGCAAGCCCCATTTTCTTGCAATAAAAAAAGATTGAAAATTCAATTGCAAATTAACAGATGGCTAGCTCTCAACAGTTGCAAGAGCTAACAAAAAGTTGAAACTAAGAAAGCAGAAGTAAAGAGCCTGAAACAAAAAATCAGAATCAAGTATCAATACTCAATTTCTAGATATGGAGAGCCCAATATATAATGGCACCAATGGAACAACATTCGATCAACTCAGAGAGAGAGAGCGACTGAGTGAGACAGAGATGGAGATGGAAAGAACATTTGTGTTCTTGCTGCTTTATATGCTGTGTGTCTATGTAGTAAGAAAGCAGAGTCCTTTGCCTACCTGCGGTTTTGAAACCAGACTTTGATCTGCTTAGGCTCAATGTTAGAGAGAATACGAAACTCTCTAATAAGCTGTTGCCTTCTCAAAGAGCTAGGCTTCGGGCATTCAGCGTACAACCTCTCCAATGCCTCCACCTGCTCTGGTGTATACCTCACGTACTTGCTTGTGTCCATTTGCTTGTCTTTGTTGTGCATGGAAAGCGCCATATGTAACAGCCACAACCAGAGCAGAAAAACAACAAAATGGCTCTAATAAAAGATCAAGAAGACCCCAAAACAAGACAGACCCAGATGCTGGTTTTGGTTGCTGACGCTGTAGAATCCACCAAAAATGGCAAAAGACCAATAAAAGATGCTGTCTTTGAGTTTTCAACTTGGTTCTTGATTATCCTCTAATAACAGATCAAAAAGACCCAAAAAAAAGAAAAAAAAAAACACAAGACAAGACAGACCCAGATCCTGGTTAGGGGTGCCGAAGCTATAGAACCAACCAAAAAGACACCAAAGTAACAAAAGACAAATGAAAGATGCTATCTTTGAGCTTTTAACTAAGGCAATGGAACTGGGTTTGGTTCTTGATTATCCTCTTCGCTGTTGGTGGTTATGGTAGAAGTAGTTGTGCTGCTGCTACTGGTATCATCAGACAGGCTCTCTCCTCCTCTCTCCTTCATCAGATTGAATGGTAATGGGCTTTTTGTTTTCCGGGTTCTTCTGTCAGTCTTCCGGGTATTCTCAAATGCTCATGTTTAAATCAGAAAGGTGCCTTACAAACCAAGGGCCCCCCCTGGTCTTTATCTCAGACGCCAATCTCGAGATTCTCTACTCCAATTCTCAAATGCTCACGGAAAGAAGTTCGTGTGATGACATAGAGAGGAAAAGGTGGCCTCCGGAAGCAAAGAAGGAGAGAATAATAGCATATAAGCCAACGATAAAATGAAAGACGATTTTTATTTTAATTTATTTATAATTTTATATTATATAATAAATAAAATTTATTTAAAATAAAAAATAAATTTATATAATATAAAATCATATTTAAAATTCGATGAATGAATTATCGCCTAAAAATGGAATCTTTTATTTCCTTGGTTTCTATGTAAAGTCAAGAGTTGAAAAAAAAAAAAAAAGAAAGAAAGAGAAAAATGAAAGAAACGGAGAGAAAAGATATATGAATAAAAAAAGATAAATAATAAATTTGGGTAATTATAACTAATTTTTATATTATACATGTCTTAGTTATTATTTTAAAATTTATTTATTTTTTATAAATATATAATTATAATTATTATATTTTTATAATGTAATAATATTATATAATAATAATAAAAATAATAATAATTAAAAATAAATAATATAAGTGGGCATTTATTTATCTGCGTTTTGGTAATAAAGTAAAACACAAAGGGTTCAGGCCCAACCTCCTGGGAGAGTTTCATTTTTGGGACCGATCACTGACAGAGCAGTGATTGCCAAGCTCTGGTCCTACGCCCATGTTTTTGGCTTTCAAGTTCCTGGTAGGGGGGGGGGGTGTTCTCCGTAATCGTTTGATACATAATTTATACAGGGTTTTACATCGGATTATCATAATTAATATTTATAATTATCCAATGGATACATAGCCGTTAGCAACCAAAAGAATCTAATCAGTGGATAGCATAATCGTTGATAATCAATGCACTGTTATCAAGGAGAGACCTGCCAAGACAGCATCTTCAACTCGTTGGAGACTTCATTGCACGGCACATTTTCTCTAGATGCTTACGGATCCGGAGGAGATGCATAGATCAACCCCTCGGAAGAATTTAAAAGCTCGGTGTACTGCCATGGTCAAACCATTATTCAGTTCAGCGATCCTTGTTTTCCACTTCAACTCTGCCTATGTTTCCATGGCTTATTTAATCCTAGCTAGGTGTGTAGCGACTGGAATCTGAGGAGGACTTGCAAATCATCACTCTGGTAAATTATTATATTTTGAAAAATTAATTATTTTTTAATCGTTTATATTAATGGTTAAATATTTATTATTAATTATTATAAATTATAATAATATTAGTTATTTATTATTATTTAATATTATAAGTTATTAAATTATAATTAACGTGAATTAATTTTTTATTATTTTCTTTTATATATATATATATATATATATTATTTTTTAAATAATTTGTGAATTATTAATTGAAGTGTTTTTATTAATTTATTATTTAAAGTATACATTAATTAAAAATTTTGTTATATTTTAAAAAAATATTCGTTATAATTTATTACACTGAAATAATTTATTTATAAAATTTACTTTTTTAAAAAAATAATAATACATAATACACTTTAAATAAGATATTTTTTATTAATTTATTTTTAACACAATATTATGTTATCTAATTCATTATTATTATTATATATATATATATATATAAAAAAACAGACACAAAGATTTTTTGCGACAACACGAGTCACTATTCGACTTATAAATCATTTCTGTCTTCCTCTTGTTTAAAGGGTGTCACGGGGTCTGGGTCATTGCAAGGTGTGGAGAGTGCACCCCCCGGAATAGTACTCAAACTCCTGCTTCCAGTGGGGCAATATTGTGAAAATCAGAAGCCAACGTATGCATGAGTTGGGTTAAACCTATTTTAACCATAAACAAGAAAAACATGTTTAACGACTCCCACAATTAATATTTGTTTGAGGGAATAGACGTTCACTTGTACCAAATAAGACAAACATTTCGTTCCCACAACTCCATTAACCACCTTAAATTATAATTCCCTAAATCCTTTTCGACTTTTCAATTAGATGCCGCCATGGGAGTGTGGAGATAAAAAACAAAAAAACAAAACAAAACGAAACCCGAGCATCAAGGTAAAATCGAAAACGCTTAGGGTAAAACGATCGAAGTGCGGTTTGTTGACTTTTGATTGATTAATAACAACCAAAATGATTTGATAGATAATGATAAGATTAAATAATTAATCATTGTTATTATTAAATTGTTTGTGGTTTTCACTGACAATAAAATAGTTTTCGGGCGTAATTGTATTATAAGACTTGATAATCAACCTGTAAAAAACTATATTATAGTTTCATATTTGGAAAAAAAAGAAGAAAATTAGTGTTTTCTTTTTTTTTTTTTTCACAAAAGTTGGTCAAACAAAAAGGCGTATTGTATATTTATAAGTTTATTTGTTTTGAATCTAGTTTTGATTCTACCGATCACAATAATTACAGTAGAAAGAATTTTTTGTTTTTTTTTCCCCGCAGTGAACACGGTAAAAAATTGATTGCATAATCATCTAAAAAAATGAATGGTTAAATCATCGTATAGTTATTTATATAGGGAAAAATATATTTGATGGTAAAAAAAGCAAAAATTATTCAAAACTTTCAAAATATTAAAACTTGTAAAGAACAATTATAAATTTTATTGTTCAAATACTTGATTTTTTTTTTAATTTTCTATTATATTTGTACATATAATTTGTCCCCTTCTTCTTCTTCTTCTTCTTCTTATTATTATTATTATTATTATTATTATTATTATTATTATTATTATCATTGTTATTTTTGTTGTTGTTGTTGTTATTATTATTATTATCCGTTCAAGATGTGGAGTGACACTTAAATATATAAGGTGCCCAAATAATGATACATGTTAGAGGTGTGATGACGGTAAGGTTACGTTCAGTTCGGATTATTTCATATTTCAAATTATTAGTATATTTTAAATTTAAATACGTGGAGTTTTGAATATATTAAATTTTAGTTCTTTTGAATTTTAAGTTTTTCAAATTTCAAGTAAATTAAGTTTCAAATTAATTGAGTTTTATATTATTTTAATTTTGAATATTTTAAGTTATAAATTATTAATTGTTTAATTAATACAAATTAATTTGAGTAAAATTTTTAAATATGTTAAATTGAATTATTAGAGTCAAATTAGTTGTTTTTTAACCTCTACCTCCACTTGTAAACATGCCACAATGCCTAGTTTTCCCTGTCAAAGAACACTTTTTACCCCCAGATGATAATCAAGCCCGTCCCTGATTACTTTAAATTTTGAGAGATCAAAGGCTGCTTTCTTCTAAACCCTAAAAGTTCACTTCTTTGTGTTTTTATTTTATTTTATTTTATTCTTTTTGGTTAAGGTCGACCAGAAGCACCAACCAACCACCCCTTTTGGTAACAATTGAGAGTGTCTCCCACCTAGCCCCCCCCATCCCTTCACCAACAAGAATCCAATAGAAAGAGAGAGAGACCCAAAATTCGAAAGTGTACAAGAAGTGTTATCAAGCTTTGGATGCTTTATAGTTTATAAAGATATCAAGGAGCACTTTATGGCAAATGTCAACTTTGTGAAATCTAAAAAGTCAATTGCTTTTCTCACCATCATCTATCATGTCTCTCCGACACACATATTTTTTTACTTACAAGGAAGATTGAACGACAAAAAAGAATATTCCAACACAAATTAGAGAGATTTTAATCAAATAAAATAATAATAATAATAATAATAATAAAAAGCTCCAATCAGTCGTTGTACTAAAAACAAGGAACACTCTGAAGCAACTGTGCATATATATATGCTGTATATATAATTAATGGCCTATGATGGTGGGGGATATGAAGAAGGAGAGTCAAATGTCTTCACAGACTCACTTTGTGTCTTCTTGTCTCCCTATTTGCATGATGGTCAGGCTCCTATTTCCCTCTCATTTTATTTCTCATTTTTACCTCACCTTATGGAATTAAGAGAAAGGGGGAAGGGAAAGAAAAAAAAAAAGAAAAAAACGGTTTTTGGACGGCGTATCCCCCCACCCCACTAATGGAGCATGCACCACCCAGGCATGTTTCCCCAACATCTTATTACACGATTATAAATTAGAATGATTTATACTCAACATATAATTTTCATACTTTATCTTTGATTAGCCGCTTTTAATATTCATATACCACATATTATTATGCAGACCTATGTATCGCACCATCACACCATCATGATCATTTGTTATATAATTTTAATATTTTTGATGTGTGAATACAAATAATAATGAATATTATAAGTATATACTAAATAATTTTAATAAAATAATATGACATTATAAGAAGAATTTATTAAATTAATGGTGTCAATGTAATAAACTTTTTTGATATATAATTGACTTATATCTATAACATATGAATCCAGTACACCTACTTTTCTTTTCAATGTTTTAGCTCTAATCTAAGCGACCTAAGAAGCTAAATTGGAGTGTAATGAAGGGTTGAGTAAAGAAGTGACCCCATTTTTCCCATGCACCAAAAGAGCGTTTAGACGACTCCACAATATACCACGACCCCACCATACATCCTCCACGCTCTAGAATTGTGTGCCTTTGCTTTGCTTCCATTTTACACCTCCGTCCTCTCTCTCTCTCTCTCTCTCTCTCTCACACACACACACACACACAACACACAACACAACACAACACACACGTCGGCTTGTGTGAGGTAGTGTTGGGGGTCCATGCACGATAGGAAGTGAAAAGGCAGGCATGGAGTATGGATAAAAGAGCATATTATAAATAAGACATGCAATAATTGAGGAGTGGTATTAAAGTATATGAATTTTATTCGTCAAAACCTCGGCAACCAAGGTTTCAAGGGTGAGTGAGATTGAATAACCAGCTGTCGACACGAGAACATCACCATGCATATCAATTTTGTTCTTTTGGGGTCTCTCGTATCAGTATGGATGTGCATATATTATATTGTATGACAGGAGAAAATATTATATACACATGGTTGTTAAAGGAGTAGCTAGGCAGGTGGATAATGCAAATACAAAATCCACATGCTCACATTCCTTCCAAAGTTCCATGATGGGTTTCTTTGGCTGCTCTTTTTCAGATTTTGCAAATTGCAACGATGGCTTTTTCTAACTACTTCTTTTGGTCCCTTTTCTTTAACAATGTAATGGGAAACACACACAAACACCTAATTGCCAAGACAACCGAAAGGAACACATGACCATTAATACCAAATTAATTAGTTTGAATTAACACGAAATTTCCTTTTATGGATTAGTGAGGAAACATTATTAGTCCGTGCGGGACAAAATCCCAATTTTTTTATTTTTTATTTTTGGTCCTTGTGAGATAAAGATGCAAAAATATACACAGGAGAGTGTGCGATGTAAACAAGACTCAATTCTAGTAAACCCACTATTGGCAATCTCTAGTGAATGCCCTAATTTTTGCAGATTGGACATCTTAAATTTGAACTCACAAGATGAGACGATGCAAATTTTAATTATAACTTATAAGAAGAGATTGGTCTAATGAACTTGATAGATAGACTAAATCATGTATTACTCACATCTTGTTTAATGCTTGTATATGTTGTAATAACGTTGTAAATTGACGTACTTTTAATGTTTTAGCTGACAGAGATGACTTGCCCTAGGCACAATGTCTCTCATATATATATATATATATAGATTCCAACCAAAAAGAAAACATCAGTCAACTAATTTCCAACCTTTGTGTTTCCTTGTTGAGTTATGCTTCTTCAAATGTCCAACCACTTCGTTCCTTGATGAAGCTTGTAGGTCAAACATCAACATGCCATGAGTAGGTTTGTTGCTTAATCAAACAAGGTAGACTGTCTAAGAAGTCTCAAACTTTATATTTGCTAGTAGAAAAGGACTGCCGTCAGAAAACCCCAATGACAAACCAGTGAAAAAAGGCTATAAACATTTGAAATGCCAATCTTTCAAGAATTTCCCTCGATATGCACTTTCGGAATGCATTTCATCACATGAACCCCCTCGTATATACTTTCTCAAAATCACTGAATATTTCCAATCTGGGGCCATGTTTTGCTCAATTAATTAGGTAAAGATCTTGTTTTATCATGGAGTGTTAAAAGTTAAGCATCATTACCAACGGGAATATGACAAATTAGGGGTAAGCTAGCGCAACTTCAAATTAAGTTGTATCCATTAACCAACACAAGTATAATTATTTTAAATTTTAACTCATTTGAATTTTAAGTATTTTAGATTTGAGTCAATGAATTTTGGACACATTAAATCTCAAGTTCATCATATCTCAAATATATCAACTTTTGAAATTATCGTATTTAAATTTTGTTTTAAATATAATAAACTTTACATTTTATAAATTTTATATTCAAATTAGTTAAATTTAAATTCTTTAAATTTTAAATCATTTTAAATTTTAATATTATTCAAATTCTTAGTATTTTTTATTATAATTTATTATCTTTTTCTATTATGCATATTAAGTCAAATAAAATTAAATTTTACATAAATTAAATCAGAATATTCAGACGCAATAACTTTTAACACCTCCGTAACCAACTCTAAGAAAAGAGAGTGAAGAAAAGATCGTGCGGGTCCCACGGGAGTCAACTTTGAACTTTGAGCATGTTGGAAACTAATGGCCAAAAATGAAATGATTTAAGGGTAGAAAAAATGGGAATTAGACAATGTAGAACAGCAAAAGAAGGTAACTTTGGTACGTTGAATTTTGGAGAATCCATATTTGATTTTGATGAGGAGATTATTATCGATATTCTGATAGATGTCATATCGTTTGAATGATCCATTACGAAAAGAAATCATTGACAATGGTCGACAGTAGTGGCAATTTTGTTGACCTTAACATCGCCGAAATGTTGACCTTAATAACCGAAATAAATTGGGCTTGGGCGAAGCACCCCAACAAATTCTGAAATGGGCATCTGTCCCGGCCCATGCTATTGCATAGTGACTCTATTCCATTTGGTCCTTTGCTGTACTCTTCCCATTTTGATCTTGCATATTGCTTAAAGGTTGGGGTGATTGTTTTAATAGTGGAAATGCATACAGTAACGTCCATTTTGAATAACTGAAATCTATGTTGAAGAGATTATTATCCCCACAAATAAGATAGCACGCACCATTTTCTAAACAGAAATTGTACAAGAAATATTGTTATTGCAATTAACAAAACAAAATATCGGTCTTAATTCCCCCCCCCCCAAATAGTCCTCTTTATATATACATATATTAACTAGAGTGCTATGTTATTATGCATTGTTGCAGTAAGTCTGCTACCATTTTATTACTGAAAAGTCAATCGGATGGAATGTGAGCAAATACTTCCTCATTACTAGCAACATAACATACATAATTATATAGTTAACAGATCACACAGCTCCACAAGAAAAACTGGAGCCAGCATGATGAGATCTGCTCCAAACAACCAAAACTGGTGCCCGCAAAGCATGAGATAAACTACATACTTAACCTCGAGCCATCACCCGGCACAATCTTTCCTACAGATGCGTGTAAGAATATTGCTCAAGCAATTAATCCGTAACCCTGTGAAATTTCAAACTTACTTCATCCAAGTCGGGTATTTGCTTTCTCTTCTTAGTTATCTTGTCTGTCCTCTGGAATCCGGTCTGCTCATCAGTAAATTGTGCAGCTGTTCGAGCGCGTAATTCCTCCAAGCTCTCACCTTCCTTGGCTCTCTCCAGAACCTAAACACCAGTGCAGCTATGGCTGTCATCCCTCATTTTTTTGGAGCCAAAACATGTATCAAACTAGTAGCTGACTTACCAGATGTCGACCATAGAGATGGGTGCTTGAAAGTGTTTCGAGTGCATTCTGTGCCTCTTGCTTTGTCACATACTCCACAAATGCAAAGCCTCTATGGTTCCCAAACTTCATTGGCAGTCTTAAGCTCTTGATCTGCATGTAACTAGAGACAATCAGACAAACATAATCTCTACTTTGACGAGGTAAGTTGGCCCAATGTAAATGTCTTGGAAAAAGAATTGAATGTGCAAAATGAGTGGCAGTCAAATAATCCGGAGTTTCAAAAGACCTCCACATAATAATAATTTTGCACTTCATGACATGCTTGTATCAAGAATTCTCCGATGTTTGACAGCAGCATATGTCAGAACTATGAAAAATCAAAAAAAAAAAAGGTCGTTAAATTTTTCTGAAATAATATCTTCACCTGGCCAAATGGGCTAAATAGCTGTCTAAGATCTTTCTCAGTTGCCTCAAAGGCAACATTTCTCACGAGTAATTTTGTAGAACTCCTATCCTTCTCAGTCTTTTTCACCACGTGCTCAGCTTTCTTAGCATGACAAAGTTGCAAGATAAGAGCATGACCATCCAGAACAGTTCCCTGACACAGTGTAACAACAATAAGCAAGAGTTGAAGTTCACTGTCAATTTCCAGAACAGGTTGTGTCCAGTAATCTTTATCTGAGTAATAATTACTTGTAAATCTCTGCAAGTATTTGTTGCAGTCTCCACAGAATCAAACTCTATGAAACCAAAACCCATAGATACATTCTTCCCTTTTTTCAAGTGCTTCTTTATCTGCAAATATAAAGAACACAACAAATAAGACTAAAATAGAATCTAATAATCCCCAATTATGTTTGTCCAACCTGTTAATTACCTTGATACTTAGAATTCTCCCTTGCTTCATGTGTTCACTGAAATGCTTTTGCAGACTTTCATCAGAAGTCTTGAAATTCAGGTTCTTGACAAATAGTGATCGTGACTGGTACAATGGACAAAATCAGAGAGCACTCAACAATTAGTTAGGTCTCCAATGATTATGCTGACAGCTTTGGGTCTCCAATTCTATAAAATGTGTGTGTGTGTGTGTGTGTGTGTGCGTGTGCGCGCGCATGTGTGTACATATGTGCATCATATAATAAATTAACTTGAGAAAAGAAAAAGAACATGTGTGCTCAAGAACTCCTTTATCCAACCTTTGAAGTTGGACTCTTGTTTTGACTAATTTTGACTTGTGGTTTATAGTCTGAATCACTCTATATTGACAATGGATTTAATTGTAATTCAAAATTCACGTGCTTTGCCTTCCATAAACTCTGTTCTTTTGTTCTGGCAGAAGCCCTGAAACAGTAGAATAATTACATTCGCTTTCAAATTTAGCTTTCAAGTTCCAACCATTTAAGTTCAAGACCTTCCAATGTCTGCAATTTCTTTTTCTTATTCCTATGTTCCACTCCTTGCTCTTACCCATCCCTACATCCTCTCATTTATATTATTACATTGTGTTTCTTATTACCAGCCGCCTTCTAGAACAAATTTGATTATCTTTACCATGAGATATCATTGGCCTTGCTTGAAGAAATAAAATTTTGGCCATGGCACATAGGCTGAGGCCAATCAGCCATCTAGCATCTCACGTGCTGTTTCAACAATCATGCAATATTTCTTTATATCATTTTAGCAAACCAAATGATTAACTTCATCCAGTGGCCAGATAAAATTGTATATTTGTCACAGAGCCAGCTATCATATATCAAGTAAAAGGACCAGAAATTATTAAAAATGAAAAACTAGAGAGAGAGAGAGACAGAGAGAGAGAGCACTGGATAGCCACCAGGCAATTAGAAAACAAAATGACTATCAGGCAAAGATTGTTAAGAGATAGCCAAAAAGAAAGCAACAAATAAACAAAAAGGAGAAATTCTCCAATGAATACCTCTGTCCGATCAGGATCAATATCAGTTTGTGATATTCCTTCCACAGTTTGCTCCAATAATGCCCTCTTGGCATCATGCTCACCCACAGCAGCATAAATTTTATCATGACTCTCAGAGGTCACGTTTTGACTAAGAATATTACTAGGAGCCCACTCCAAATATAAAGGAACATCCCTACATCAATAAAAAGATGGCAAGGTAAAACGAATTAGAAAAAATGACAAGTAAAGATTAAACAAAGTTAGTCTTAAATAGGGCTGAGAATGGGTTGCGCAACCCATGAAATATACAGGCCTTTGGCCTAAAATTTTGTTGTAACCCTTGGGGCTGAGTTAGGCCTAAATTTGAGGCCTGCAAAAATTTAAGGCCAGCCTTGGGTTGCCACATTCAGACCAGCCAGCCAAGCCTGTCCCTCCTTTATGCTAATATTTATTGATCACACATTATAGATGTATTTTTTAGTGCCCTTCAGGTTATGACTACACATTGTAGCATTTACACATCTACTTGACTACTATTTACAAGACACAAAAATGTTACAACTGTTTGTAGAATACAAAAATATGTATCTTTTTATCATATAAGCAAAACAGCCAAGCTGGGGCTTGGGGTCAAGACTCAGTGTTGAGAAAGGTCTGATGCCAACCACAGAGCTTACCTAACCCAGCCTGACCCTAGCCAAGCTCATGCCAACTTCTACCTTCAAACTATCAATAGCTTTTAGTGGCTTTAATACAATCGTTAAACAACATGACAAACACAGCTGGACTCACTTGTATCGCTTGTATGCTAAACCTTTAAAAGCAGAGCGTGCTTCAGAGGGCTCAAGGAAAACAACCTGAAATACCAAAGCTAAAAGAGTAATTTAAGGAGGAAAAAGTGAAAATCAACCTAATGATTGGTAGTGCATTTTTGCAAATCATAAATACTGGGTAAAAAATGAGCACAAAAAGGAACAACACTCTTCTCCTAATATAATTAAAAGAGAAAGCAGAAGGATGACATAATTACACAAGCTGCACATGAGCCAGTTCACCCACAGCATAATCAACAACTACAAAGTACTCATGGAATAGGAATAAAAAACTGTACAAAAAGAAGGACCTCCCATAAAACTGGTTCTGGTGGCCACTTTATCATAAAGCATTCGTGAATGACACTAATGCACCAACAGCATAGGAGTACAACCCCTTGAACCAGTTTATGTGGAGTTCACAAATCCTTATCTAGTTTTGAGAACAATCCCCTTGAAGACAAGGAGCTGAAAATGAAGGAAAAGAAGCAAATAAGTTGCTTGCCTAGATAAGTAGACAAGCCCTGTGCAACCCCCCCCCCACCCCAAAAAAGTTAATAGTAATCAATTGACTAAATGGCTTCTCAAAGTTATTACCTTTCATTTGGCAACTGCTGGACCATTTAACCAGTGATAGTGGTCTAACAGAGTGCATGATAACATTAGCCTCTCTGTATGTGAATTATGTTCCCCACATTTGGCAAGTGCTGGACCATTTAACCAGTGATAATGGTCTAACAACTGCATGATAACATTAGCCTCTCTGTATGCAAATTATGTTCCCTACATTTGGCAAGTGTTGAATCATAAACCAGTGAAGTATGCCCAAGCGAGGATATTTTCTCCTTTTCTATTACGTGTCTATTATCTTGCACCATGCTTTTGACTCTTGCTAGTTGTTCCACAATTAACCTTTAAGTAACTGTTTGAATCTCTCAATTTATTGCGTTTTTAAATTTATTCTGCTCAAGGCAGTCCTGTGATTGTGTGGGAAATCTGTTGGCCATTACAAAGGTTGATTGTCTTGACCTATGTGGCCTATTTTACAACCAGGATATCTTCTGGTATAGACTCCAATTAATCAACAGCCTTATGCTGCACCACACAAGAGAGAGAGAGAGAGAGAGAGAGAGAGAGAGAGAGAGGACCAATACCATGGCTAATGTTTTGGTTGGAGGGAGAATAATTTTCTCCAAGCTCCCAAATTTGCCAAACATCTTAGCCAGCTCAACTTCAGAAGAACCAAATGGCAAGTTCTTTACCAACAAAACATGGTTGCTTCTTTTAATGCCATCCGTTTTCCCACTAACAATTTCCTCTAAAGCAGTGACATTCACTCCAGCATTTGCAAGAGCTTTCTTTGTCTCTGCAATCACTTGAGTTTCCCCCAGAGCAATGCGTACAGCAAGATCATCAGCTTCACAATCAAGTAAATCACTTTTACCAATTCCAAGTCTCCGAGCAATGTTTTCAACAACCTGTTATATCACCATAAAATCAAGTTTAAAGAAATCTTGAGCAGAAGAAAGGAAGAGAAATCAGATTAATACAGCAATCACAAGAAGTACAAAGTTTAAAAGTAACATAAAAGACTTCATTCTGCAAAATCCTGGTTGAACAAATCAGAAATGTGCATTAGTGATACTAACTTTTATGCCTGTGCATACATGTTGAGTGCACGCAGATTTCACTTCTTCCACACATATTCACATAGCATATCTCAATTAAATATCATGGCAATTAAAGTATTAGTTGTAGAAGAAGTGGGACCATGAGCAGAAAACTTCAAATTTTTTAATTGTCTTCCTCTTGTGTACGAGAATAAGGAGAAGGAAGCTTTGAAATCCACCAGTCTACATTAATCAAAGTGGCAGCACTAGTAATCATGTCTATGTAAGAAACTAGATGTTATCCTTGTTAGCCCTCACAACAGAATAGTTGATTTAAAATAGCATATAGCATTGCAGAAAATTCACAGAACATTGTGGATAAGATCACCAGCCAGCTTTTCATATAGTGGAATATTCAGAAACCAAACCCCCCACCCTCCCCCAACCTCCACCCCAAAAAACAAGAAATTCTGCAAGTCATGGAAAAGGGTTCCTCAGTGTTGGACTGCAACATACAGTGTCAGAGCGCATGAACAGACTATTCCATGCTCTTGTATCACCACTAGCTTCAGATGCCTTCCTCTCCTCTTCCCTCCGCTGCTTAAAAGTTTTTGAACCTTGGACCAGAGGACCATTGGTTCTACACAATAAGCTAAAACAAATAAGTACAGTTGAAGAGTGAAGCAAAATTGAAAGCCAAAGAAACTGATCAAAAGCTGAAACTCACTCTGGCTTGTTAGATGAGTTCTGTTTTGCTGGCATCACATGCATTAATCTGCCTTGAAAAATTGATTTGTCCAACTCCTCCAATGCCCTGCACGTTGCAATTATAGTCCATATGAAATCACAATATTATGGAAAAATAAAATGCAGCAAATTAAGAGAACTGTAAAGATTTGTCTGAAACAGCATCATCAATATTACCCTGTATATATGGTTACTAAGTAGTACAGTGATAGACATCAAAACTAAATTAATCTACAAATTGCAAGGGGTCTGCTCACATAAAGATTGTGCTTAGGAGCCAAAACAATGCCCAAGAACATAGAGTAAGTCAAAAGTGTGTGTGCGTGCATGTGTGAGTGAGGGGGGACAAGGTGTGGAGCAGGGCAGGAGAATAAAAAAGAAATAAACCATATGCAAAATGCCCCAAATATATGAAGAACTCTCAGTAAACCAAACACCAACTTTGAAAAGCAAAAACCAGGTCCTTAAATTTCGAGTATGCCAAAACATGAACCCAAAGGTGAAACTGCTGTTCTAAACAACTTTCCAGGATAGTATATTCTTACAGCATGGACCACTGGGTCCCATCCAATCGATCACATGCTCTAACAAAGAAGCCCTGACCAGAGAGAATTCTTCAATTTCATAATTTTCACCATTGGGCTACAAGCATTAAAATAAGAGCAAGGCCTAGTGGCAGACGTCTATGACAGCCGCTAGCGACACTTTGTGGAAGTGTCACTTCTCATTTTAACTTTAGGATGTTGCAGGGCACCTATTCAATCAGTGTCATTAAAACTTACAAACAAGCTCTTCTCTCTCCTACTAGCGTCTCTCTCTCTATTCCCCCCTACCCCAGTCAATTAGAAATTACCTTTGGATACTTTGACATCCACCAAAATAGTAACCAAAATTTTAAGAAAAAATTCCAGACAGATTGGGAGATTCTTCTTTTTCTTTTTTGACCAAACTGATTGGAAGATTTTGGACACTTTCTTGGATGCTGAAGCATTTATGGATTTCCTGAGATCAGAGAATTCTCACCTGATTTTGAAAACTGCTTGTGAAAGTTAAACTGTGGTTATGGAGGAATGAAAAGATTTCTGTCCGGGGCATTTGGTCTGTGGGTGTAGGACCCTTTTATTTTGTCATTTTATATACCAATTTTAAAAGTTTTAAAGTTACCATCAACTTTTAGAATGCATGTGGCAGAATGAAAGCAGTGAAGGTCCATCTGCAATAACACAAGCCATTATCTATAGCATTCCTCTAATAGCAATAGCAGTAACAGTAACAATAATAATAATTGTTCCAGTTGATGCCTAAAGGCAGGGTGACACTTAGCGTTCTAGTTTGACCAAGGACAGTTAATCAATTATTTGTTTTGGTGAAAATATGTTGCTAGCCAATGGAGGGAGCCATAAAAATGTTAAGACAGTTAAACCTAGAATTTCCCAAATTCTCGAGGCATATGGAAACAGTATGTGAGTAATTGCAGAAACTAAGAAAAGTTAATTGATGGAGCTCAACTGAGAGGTTACATTACAAAATTGGCGATAAACCAAAAAAGCCATTTCAAAGCATTACCAAAGTAGTATCCATAACTCAATACCTTGCGGCAGACTCTGGAAGTGTATAGCTAATGTAGGCAATGCCCCTAGACCGTTTGGTATCTTTATCAACAACAAGATGGACTTTGGAGATGGTGCCAAATTTGTTAAATTGCTCTTCCAGCTCATCCTCACTGTCACATCAAAATAACCATATCAGAAGCTACAATATTTGTCAAGTTCAGCATGCAAGCCAAACAAAAGAAGACAACCAAAACAAGTAAACTACTAAGTAAAGTGAATTCCATGCAATAGACCCCACATTACTGTCAAATACACATTGAAAAGAAGGTAGCACCATGCATAAGTTGGCGTGTATATGCAACAGACCCAAATAAGAACACTATTGTCAAGTACGCATTACAAAGAAGGTAGCAGAATGCATACGTTGCTGTATACGGCAGGTTGCGAACAAACAGACGGCCTGTCACAGGAACTTCATCATGGTCATCTCTTGAAGTTGATAACGGAACCTCAGGGTTGAGAATTTCACCATCAGAATCTTCTGAATTTGCTTCCTCATCATCATTCTCTGTGTCTTTGTAATTTCCATTATCATTATCATCCTTGCTGTCAAGCCATTCACTAGGAGAATCCTTATCCTCATCTTCATCATTTGCATTGTCATTGCCAACATCATCATCAACATCCTCACTGCTTTCACTTTCTGAATCCGACCATTCTTTCTTCACTCTACTTTTAAAATAATCCATATCTGAAATGATTTCATCATTAACAGTATCATGCAACAACTCAGCTTCATGATTATCACTTTTATTTGACTCAACTTCCATAGGAACTGACTTCTTCCTGTCTTCCTTCTTAGACCCGTCCTTGTTGCTGATGGTCAGACCTTGGTCTGCTGCAGAAGCAATCACAGCATCATTTGCCCACAATTTTGACTTAGCCCGAGGCTGCATAACCTGAAGAAACTCTTGTAGTTGAGGATCATCATTCTCATGGCCCTTTTTATTGTTCTTCCTCTTGACTTCAACATCCTTGAGGTCTGAACCCTGGACAATAGCAATTCTATTCCTTTCCTCAATTGACTTCTTGTCTTCCTTCTTCTGCGAATACCGACTCCATGGACGAGGAATATTTGGGTCACCAACTTTACGAGCAATCTGGAGAAAAGCAATGAAATTTAAAAATAATTGGGTTTCTCTCGGCCTCATCATACCAACCCACAATTCCTCTTAAGAACCAATTCAAATTTGGAAACATGGCACCACAGATTTGGCACCTTCAGCAAAACCCAAGAAATAAAGGTGCACAATCAAAGTTATTTAAAAAAAAAAAAAATCACAAGCATTTCCAATTAATCAAATTCTGCCCAATTAGATGAAAGATTCTTTCTCAACATAACCATAATTCAACACTTTTAACTTCCTAACTCCAAAACCATGAATCGAGCAAACATATGTAAATCAAAAAATAGAGGCATAAAATTCAAAAGAAGACATGGAGCGAGAGAGAGAGAGAGAGAGAGAGAGAGAGAGATGCACCTCACAGGTAATTCTACAAGTATCAATGTAAGACTTATTGAAGTACTTGATAGCTTCTTCCGCCTCATCCTCCGTTCGGAACCCAATGAAAGCCAATTGCCTACTCTTACCATCTCTACAACCCAAAAAATAAAATAAAATTAAAAAAAAAAAGATCTCACCTACACTAATTACACATTAATCAACAAAACTTAATCTTGCATTTTACCAAGAACAAAACCAAAAAAAGAAAAAAAAAGAAAAAAAGAAAAGAAACATGAAATCAAAGAGAACCCAAGCCGAGAGAGAGAGAGAGAGAGAGAGAGAGAGAGAGAGAGAGAGAGAGAGTGTGTGTGTGTGTGTGTGTGTGATTTTGATTAACTTACTTGGTTCGCATGAGCTTAGCATCAGTTATTTCTCCTTTCTGAGAAAAGACATCCCGGAGACGATCCTCCGCCACGTATTTCGGCAAATTCTTCACACATACTCTTGACCTTTGTTTTTTTTCATTTTAAATCACAAATAAAATTCCAATTCAAATCAATAAAATCAGGAGTTTAATTTTCCTTTTTTTTTTTTTAGGATTATTCATATGCCAGGAGAACAAGACATTAACAAAATAAGGAAACATAAAAAGAAAAAAAAAACTAAAATTAAAGCAGACAGAAAGAAATTAGAAGTAAAAGCGACTCACATAGTATTCTCCTCTTTGGCTCTTCTTCTTCTTCTTCTTCTTCTTCTTCTTCTTCTTCTTCTAAGTGAAAATTCCGGTGGACAGAGTGTGTGCGTGTGTGCGTGTGCGCGCGCGCTGTTATGGCAGCGCGGCTGAGTCAACAGGCGATTGAAGTAGCGGAGGAGCGCTGCCGGCGGCGGCACTCAAGGAGCTACGGCGGCGGCGTAATGACGGTATGGGGACAGGAGGAGTTAAATAAAATATTTAAAAACAAAGAAAAAAATATATATACACGAAGAGTTTAGGAGGATTGAGCCAGCGTTAGGGATTCGAATGGGCCTTTGGAGATTTATTATTATTATTATTATTATTATTATTCTTATTTGTGAATAATGTGGGCCGGGCAAGTAAATATACATCTTTCGGGCCAAGCCCAAATTCAAAATCTAGATATTAGTATGAAATATTATATTTTAATAATTAAAATTTTATATTTTAATTCTAGAACTCAATATTAATAGTCTCGAAAATAAAATAAGTAATTGTATAATTTATAATTTAATTAGCTTTTTAATGAATAAAAAATAAAAATGAAGCAATTAATTATTAATGATAAATTCTAGTAATAAAGTATTTCAATAATTAAGTATTTAATTTTTAATTTTTATAACTTAAAAAAAAA